>JAJIBD010008483.1:0-132830 GCA_021461705.1 Cryptotis parvus | reverse complement strand
GTTTCATTTTTAATGTAACTGAAGGGCTCTTGATGCAGCAGGAACTTCCATCGCCAAATGAGGTGGCCTGCTGAGACCCATCACATCCACAGCAAAGGGTTCTGAGGTCCACCTCATCCATGTAGCAGTTGGTGAGGAAGGCGCTGACCTCCAGCTAATCCCACTGTCCTGGAGCTGTCTGCGCACTCTTGGGCATGTCAGGAACTTCCAGTCACAAGCCCTCCATGGCCTGTGTTGGAAACTGCAGGCTGTTGCTTCAGTCGGCACCGAAATGCTGACAGCATCAGCTCCTAGGAAAGCCAGGCTCAGGCCTCAATGGGCAGACAGCCTGGCACATGCCATTGGGCTGCACTGCAAAACCCCGGTTCTGGGGACTCAGCAGCAGAACCAGGCATGGAAGGGAAGGGGCGGGTGGTAGGGATAGGCATAGAGGAGGGGCTGGCAGTTGCTGCCAGGTGAGAGGTGGGGAAGAAGCTGTCAAAGCTGAGCACATTCTGGAGGCCTCACCTCTAAGCCAAAGTCACTCTGTCCCAGACCGAGATTTCACCAGATTCCTCAGCCTCAGGCCGGATATGACATGATGAGGCTGAGGCCAAATTTCCATGTCTGCAGTGCCCTGAGCCATCTGTCTGTCTGCAGTGCCTTGGAGCCAGCTGTCTGCAGCCTACCCTGTGAGGAAGTGGGAAACCAGCCAGCACACAGGGAGAGAGACACCAAGCTCCTCTGGGACTCAAGAAATGCAAATGAAAACAGTGAGAGGCCTTTCCCTCAACTATCAGATGGGCAGAGAGGACTCTGGGACTTAGAAACGATAATCCTGATGGCAAGGATGGGCGCCAAGTCATTTCCATATGCTTCCCCTGATGTGCACATTGGTGCAGCTTCGGATGTTTCTGCAGCCTCCAGCATAGTGAGGCCAAACTCCTGCCATTTAACAAGTGTCTTCCGCTAGCAACGAGCCTGGTGTGGGTCCAGGTGTGAGTTTCCGGGTTTCTCAGTATCTCTCAAGGAGAGCAGTGTAACAGTGACAATGGAATCAAACAGCTTGGAATGGGGTGGGACAAATTAGGCACAGCCATGATGTTGGCTAGCTGGGAATTCAGAGATGTCAGAACAGTGTTGCTGGGGTTGGAGCCGATAGTCCAGCGGTAGGGTTTGCCTTGCATGCAGCTTACATGGGTTGGATTCCCAGCATCCCATGTAGTTTCCCCATGCAGTGCCAGAAGTAATTTCTGAGGCGCAGAGCCAGGAGTAACCCCTGAGCATCGCTGGGTGTGACCCAAAAAAAAAAAAAAAAAACAGTGGTGCTCACAGCCCAGGGAGAAAAGCGGAAATGTGGAGGTTCTCAGAAGTGACCCGTCCAGCATTCTCAGAAGTGGCCCTCCAGCATTCAGCTGAGTGTTCCTCAAAGTGCAGGTAAAGAAACTGCTTTGGGGAGAATGTTTGCAAAGGAGGGATGAACAGTCAGTGTCGCATTCAGCTGAGCCTTACTCCCACTTAAACTCTCATCTCCTCATGACTATCTCAAAAATCAAGATCCAGATGGATCAGAAGACCTCTAAGTAAATTAACTAATCCCAGAACAAAATTCACCCGTATTTACAGTAATACAAAACATGATCCATCTATTGGAGTAAGACAGGAATGCCTGGACCTCAATGAAAGATCCCCAGGAATGAAAGATCCCCAGGAAAGGCCAGAGTGATAGCACAGGGGAGGGCCTGTTGCCTTGTATGCAGCCAACCTGGGTTCAATCCTCAGCATCCCATATGGTCCCTGAGCATGGCCAGGAGTAATTCCTGAGTGCAGAGCCACGAGTAAGCCCTGAGCATTGCCAGATGTGACCGAGAGAGAGAGAGAGAGAGAGAGAGAGAGAGAGAGAAGCTACTAAAACACACCCAGAACTGGAAGAGGTGAGACATTTGGAAACAGTCACCCCCTTTCACATACATGTCCAGAATGTTAAGGGACCCTGGAAATATTAAAAAAGAACCAAATCAAACTTCTAGAGATACAAGCAGGAAATAGAGCCCCGGACTCAGACATTGCCAGCAGCAGTGTAAAATTATATGTGCTTTGGGGAAGTAGTTTTGGCAGCTCTGTAAGAAGTAAACACACGCTACCATACAATCCCCTGCTCTCTGCTTGGGTCCCTCCCTTCCAAAGGCGTTCACAGATGCCAGAGCAGCTTTACTAGTCCAGTCAGAAGCTGGAAACTTCCAGCTGTTGGTCAACAGCTGGATAAAGGAATAAAGGAATGAGTTGGGCCATGTTTCACACAGAGATATTCAGCAATAAAAGGAAGGGACCATTGATGTGCTTTGATGAATTTTGGTGAAGCCATCTGAAGAAAAAAACAAACCCGTTTACAGAAAACTGCAGCAGAAGGGGATACCGGTGGTGTCTATGGGACGATTTGTACGGGAAGGGAAATAGAGATTGATGCAGGGGAAGGGAAATAGAGATTGATGCAGCACAAGGAAACGGTGAGGGCTACTCCTGAGTCCAATCCCATGCTGGCTTCCGGTGAGCAGAGACAAGACCTTCAGTCAACATAGTGGCACATGCCCTGTTGGCTGCTGAAGGAAGAGGGGGGTGTCTCCGTGCTGGTGTCAGGAAATCTCCAAAATACAGTGGAAACTGAGCAGTTGTAAGGCAATGAGTGTGACCTTCTGAGCCACTCAACTCACAGTCAAATACAGTGTTTGAGGAAAGGGTTTCTGAACAGATAAATAGTTGTTAGCAGGGATTATGTACATATTTCTTTCAAGTTGAAAGTCATCTGATACTCCATAAGTGTTAAAATTGAGGAAGTTTTTATCTTATTGAATTTTTTTTTGTTTTGTTTTGGGGTCACACCTGACGAAACTCAGGGGTTCCTCCTGGCTCTGCACTCAGGAATTACTCCTGGCAGTGTTTGGGAGACCATATGGGATGTTGGGGATTGAACCCAGGATACCTGTGTGCATGGCAAGGACCTTACTTGCTGTACTATCTCTCTGGCCCCCAAATATTTATTTTTAAAAATGGACTCTCTGGAAAGTCGTTGGCGGTATCTTTCACTGTATCACTGTATCACTGTCTTCCCGTTCATCATCGATTTGCTCGAGCGGGCCCCAGTAACATCTCCATATGTTCTGTCTCATGCTAGTAGAGCCCAAGGCATCTGCTTGCTCCAGGAACATAAAGAGCCTCAATCCATTCCGGAATGAGGTCTATAATTGTTACTGGTATTTGGCATATATATCAAATACAACACGGGTAGCTTGCCAGGCTCTGCCGTGCAGGTAGCATACTCTTGTAGGCATCTCTAAGTCCAGCATTTATTGATGAACCACGCGGCCGCAAGTGGCGCGCAGAGCCGGGCACTGATAGGCTGGTCTGCTGGGTGGAGTTCTGTCGAGAGAGAAGTCCGATGTGGAAAATGGAGGCCCCTCATGGAGTGGGGGGGTCGTCTGGCTTGTTGCGAGGCTCTGCTGAAGTGGTGAGCCAGGGCTAGGAACCACCATCCCTCCCAGGCGCCTCGTGAGCGGCTGGTCACAGGGAGAGCCAGTAGCAGCTCTGCCCCATGTCTGCGAAGTCTCTGGACCAGCATACCTGAGCCGGATTTAAGAAAGACTGCTGCAGGGTGGAACTTGATGAGCCAGGCGCTGATAGGCTGGTCAGCTGGGTGGAGGTCTGACGAGAGAGAAGTCCGGATGTGGAAAATGGAGGCCCTCATGGAGTGGGGGTCGCCTGGCTTGTTGCGAGGCTCTGCTGGGGTGGTGGGCCAGGGCTAGAACCCACCATCCCTCCCGGCGCCTCGTGAGCGGCTGCTGGTCACAGGGAGAGCCAGTAGCAGCTCTGCCCCATGTCTGCGTAGTCTTTGAAAATTAAAAATGTGCAGTTGCTTGGGGCTGAATAATGGTACAGTAGGTACGGTGTTTGACTTGCACACAGACGCACCCAGGTTTAATCCCTGGCATTCCATATGGTTCCACAAGCACCACCAGGAGTAATTCCTGAGTGCAGAGCCAGGAAGAACCCCTGAGCATCACCGGGTATGACCCAAAAAAGCACAGGTGGGAAGGCAGGTGTGAAGGCAGGCGCGAAGGCGCTCGCTTTGCTGCTATCCAAGCACGTGCCTTTGTCTGGATGCCAGGATGGGTGGGGACAGTGGTTCGGGGCTGCTGGGTCCACACAGAATTGCAGCTTGCAGAGAAGAGGACCCCGAAGGCCTTGTCTTTGCAGGTCTTCACAGCTGGACCCTCAGGTGTGATAGCAAGACCGTGAGTAGGGCAGTGTCCTAGAGGGGCTGCCATTGGGATAGAATTGTAGCCAGCCCACTCCTGAGTATCCCCAATCCATTGGACAAGGGTCCGAGCTCAGTGACTGGGCACGGGCCAGTGCCAGTGTGACCCACTGCTGAGTGTGCGCCACGAGGCACACGGAGGTTACAGATCATCCGAAATACTGATGAAGTTTTAGTAAATGTCTTCCAGTGAGGTGGTTATCAAGTCACATGCAAAATAACAGGGGTCCCACACCCTGTAGGCCTTGTCCTTCAGCCAAAGCATCTCAGGAGTGCCCTGCCCTGCTCTGCCCTTCATGTCTCACTAAGGGCAGGGCAGGACAGCATTTTCCCAGGGTGGAGGAGGGGGCTCGAGCTCATTCTCCCTCCCACTGTGAAGTCTGTCTGTCCCCTTGCACTTCTATCACAAAATAGCTGGAATGTTCCTGTGTCTCCCTGGCCCCTGCTCTCTCTCTGTGTCTTTCCCTCCCTCCGTATCACAGTTGGGATTTTTGTGCCTATTGGGAAGTGAGTCCTCCCACACATTCTTATTTGAGGTTATTGGATCTGAAACTTTGCTTCTTTACAAATGACATGAAGATATCACAAAAGGGCTGTAGAAAATCCCAAGGAACACCCAGACTCATCAGAGAGTCCAGGGAGGGGGAAGATCCAACACGAACAGGAGAAATCAGTCACATTTTTTCGGTTCTGACAATGAGCATCGGGACTCACTGGAAAACGAAAGGTAGGAAATAAAAATACAGGGGGCTTTATTGGAGCTTTTTGTGTTTGTTTGTTTGGGGGGCTAGCACCTGGGGATGCTGAGGGCTACTCCTGTTCTGCTCTCAGGGGTCACTCCTGGCAAATCTCCAGTCCTTGGAGATGCCCCTTCTCGACTCTGTCAGAATCTATGATTTTCCGTATATAGATCCCAAACAGGCGCTTAAAGATCAGACCTAATGTTCAGGTCCATTACTACAACTGTCACCGTGGCACAGGAAGTGGCCTTAAGCCTCTAGGTCTGGGGGAGTCATGGGGGCCCTGCAAGTGTGCGGTTCCCCGCTCCTGATGTGATTACCTGCCCACCTCTGCCCTCCCCATGTCTGCCCTCCTCTTCTCTCAGGTTGTCAGTTAGGGGTCTGACTGACTTAGTCTCAGGGTTGGGTGGCCCTCCGGGATCAGTGTGGTCAGCTCTGTGAGATTAGAGTGGACACATGGGTGGTCCATGTTCACCTGTCAGCTCTGCTGCCAGACCCACTGGTGTCAGCCCCATGCAGGTGTGCCAAGAACACAGCCAGAACCACAGCCACTGGGACCCCAAGAACACAGCCAGAACCACAGCCACTGGGACCCAAGAATACAGCCAGAACCACAGCCACTGGGACCCCAAGAACACAGCCAGAACCACAGCCACTGGGACCCTAAGAACACAGCCAGAACCACAGCCACTGGGACCCAAGAACACAGCCAGAACCACAGCCACTGGGACACTGGGACCCAAGAATACAGCCAGAACCACAGCCACTGGGACCCAAGAACACAGCCAGACCACAGCCCCTGGGACCCAAGAACACAGCCAGAACCACAGCCACTGGGACCCAAGAATACAGCTAGAACCACAGCCTCTGGGACCCAAGAATACAGCCAGACCACAGCCTCTGGGACCCAAGAATACAGCCAGACCACAGCTGCTGGCCATACCCTGGCCCCTTTGGCGTGATGCTTTCACCTTATTCAAGTCCTCGTCTAATGGATGAAATTTCCCATTTCATATTTCTTTATAGCTTGAGAAAATGCATATCAAAAATACTCTCTGAGAGCCATAATGATACCCCCTAATGCCCATAAAAGTCATGGTCAGACTTTAATCTGTCCAGCTCTCAGAAATCTGGGTTATTGGAGAACATCAAAATGGGCTTTACGTGAACCGGTGCTGGGAACCAGCGGGCACACACACATGAAACCAAACCGAGCAGAGCAGAGGCAGAGCTGGTGCCCAGGGCCTAGGGAAGCTAAACCCTCCCTGGTTCTCCGCAGAGAGCTGTTAAGTCCCCGCTTTCTCCAAGGCTGGCCAGGCTGGTGGGGCTGTGGGAACCGAGATGGCACACAGCAGGCTCTGGGATGGCAGCTCTCTGCACCCGCTGACCTTCCTCACCCAGGCCACCTTCCTCCCACGCCGTGAGTCACTCACCCTGGCTTCCAGACAGCATCACCCAGAGGCGATGGGGGTGGGGTGACCCAGGCTGAGGCCTCTGTCCCTCTGTGTACACAAGCTCTGCCCATTTCTCTCTACCCTCTGTCACTGGCATCAAACTGGCTCCCAGAGAACGCTGCCCCACATGTTCTGCTGGTGGCTCGTGGATGGTGGGGTGCAGACTGCCCTATGCCCCATGGTCCCAGCTGTGTCCCTTGGGGCCAGCTCAGGTGACTGCATTTCACCCTGACTGTCCGGCAGCGAGGTCATGGCCACAGCCCCAATGCTGTGTCCTGCCCAGGGCCACCTGCTGGATCATGTGCCACCTCCTCCCACCTCAGGCCTGCTGACCCTCTGAGCCAGGATGGACAACCTCTTGGTTACTGTGTGCTGTCACTTACTGGCCAGCCCCTGCTCAGCCCTGCTGCCCCCCCACCCCTGTGACAGTGAGCAAGTGCCACCCCTGATGTAGACCCGGGGAATCCATGCCTGGGCTCTCGTGGACCCGTGGGTGCAAAGCAACTGGCCTGGCCTCTGTGCATGGCCCTGGGCAGGAGGCAGCTGTATTGGCTGGCCAAGGCTAGGAGTACGGCCGTTCCCAGGGACTGGACAGTCTAGCCCCTGGCTTCTAGGGAGCCCGACAGGAACAGTAGATCAGGGGGTCCCCCACACACACACCCACCTGCCCTCAGCTTCTCCTCAGGGCCACGCCGGTGTCCAGAACATTGTGGGTGTGGGGAGCTGGGCCCAGGCCCCTGAGGGTGGGTCCTGCAGGGCACCTCCTCGGTGAGGAGCGAACTGGTGCCTGACGCAGTGAGATGTCTGGGCACCCTGCAGCTGGAAGCTAGGAAGAGCCGCTGGGCCCTGAGGCAGGCCGGCACAGGCTACTGCAGAGCTGGGCCCCAGCTGCCAGCAGGCTGTCTCTTTCCTGTTCAAGAGGGTTACAGGGTCATAGGTGACTGGAGTGTGGGGACAGGTGGGCCGTCCCTAACCCTGGTGCCACTAGGTTTTGCCCGCTTTGTCCCCAGGGATGATGCCACACCCCCACCCCCTGCAGAGCACAAAAGCAGAGCAGCTGGGGTCGGAAGCAGGGTGCTCTCGCCCCAAAGCCAGCAGCAGCTCCCCAACACATACTGGATCCTCCAGCAGTCTTCTCTATCCCGGGCCTGGACCCGACCCATTCTCCTTGGAATTCCCTACAGCCATGCACAGTTAGCCGGTCACTGGCTTTTCATTTCAGCACACAGGAAAGGCACCTTTATGCAGAGAAGCAGGCTACGAGGGGGTATGCGGCATGGCCTGGCTTCCTGAGTCCCCAAGAGGCTGTAAAAGCTGGGGCACGGGGAGACAGTCATCCCTTCCCCCAGAGGTGCACCCCCATGAGGGGCCCCCTAGGGCAGGGGGCAGATCTTGTCTGTTCACAGCCAGCCCCACCAGGGACCCCTCACTGCCCTGACCTTCCTGCCCCCGGTGGCTTGTTGCAGCACAAGCAGCAGGTTTGTGCGTGATTGAGAAGAGGAGCCCGGACCCAGGAGAAGCGCCCCTTGGCGCGCAGGCTACGGACTCTGGAGAGGAGGCTGGGGCAGGGGCAAGTTCACTCTGCTGAGAACAGAGTTCTGGCCCTGGTGAGCACAGGACGGGCCGGGGGGGACACGGCAGCAAAGCGCAACCTGTAAATCAGACCTTTAAAACATTTATGAATGCTGAATTGCTTATTGCAAAATTGGCTTGCAGGCAGGGCATTGCTCTGACTCAGGGTCTAGGGATGGCCCTCTGGACGCAAATAACTTTAAAGCCTGCCCTCAGGGGATCTTGCAGGCCCGGAGCTCGCCTTCCCAGCCCCACATCAGCCCGCATTTGACAGCTGGGTTGGCGCCTCTCCAGGCCGGCCGCCGATTGGCTGTGGGGGCGCTGACGTCACGCTGTTGCTGGGCGGAAACGGGGCTGCACGGCCGCGCCACACTTCCGGGTCCCTGCAGGTGCCCTGGAGGAGATCGGCGCGAGGGGGTGGTGTCTCTGCCCTCCACGACCTGGACCCACGCGCGCAGAGCTCCCTCACTGCACCGAGCCACTGCGAAGCCAGGCTGGCCAGGGACTGTCCAGTGCACGTCCTGAGAGACCCAGTGCCAGCGGCACTGATGGCAGCTGATTGGCCCAGGTTGGCTGGAGCTCAGGTTTTCGATGTGCTATCAGGGAATACATCCGGCCATAGCCCAGCTGGCCGCGTGGAACAGCCGGGCAACTCCTGACCAAACCTGCACCACTAGAGATGACTAGTCAATCTCATGGGGACATTTGAGAGGCCTTGGTGACACCCCCCACAAGACAACACATCAAGGCCGCAGAGAGAGCATAGCAGCCGGGAGCCTGCCTTGTGCGACCAGGGTTCCATCCCTGGCCCCGCAAACATTGCCAGGAGTGATCCCTGAGTGCAGAGCCAGGTGTGACCCAAAAAACTAAAAAATTATAAAAAGCAACACAGGCCTGTGGTTGCAAAAGACTGAGTCCAGGCAAGAGGCCCGGACATGAGCTGTTTCCCGAACTGCCCCCCATCACCCTATGTCCTCGGCAGGCAGACATTTCCCCCCACATGGTCCTGAGAGGCCACCCAGGCTACATGTCCAGCAGGTGCCCTCCAGGCCCTGTGCCTGGAACAGAGTGAGCACTGCGGAGTGAGACCTCAGTCAGTCAGGAAGTCGGGTCAAAGATCCTGTCCGTCTGGCCGATCACTGGCCTCCGGTGAAAGAAGGCATGTGGAGCCTGCCCACTGCGGGCAGAACTCCACGACTCACAGCTCGAAGCACAGCCGGCGATGATCACAAAAGGGGGACTGAAACCAGGGGCCATGAGGTGGGTAGGAAGGAAGGGGGGTCCACAGGGGGGGGAGCCGGACACTGGAGCATGTTGGCTATGCCAAGGTGCACCTGAGAACCCACCGCACAGTCACCCCTGCCAGCTCCCAAGTTCTGTGGCCTGACATGCCCACTTGCCCTTCCACCCCAACACTTAGTGTCATGCCTTGGAGGACCTGGTGGGTGACGGGAATGCAGGGACAGATTCCTTGGTGGACACAGAGCTGAGGTGTGAGCTCCACTGGGAGCTGCTCTGATCTGTGCCCTGATCCCTGCAGGGGAGGGACATTTTTCCTCTGTTGTTTCCCACAGAACTTGGGGTGCCAGGGGATCTGTTTTCAGACCCCATTAAAGGGAGCTGGGGAGTGATGTGGTGCTATCAGGTAAGAGTCAACACCTGTCTGGGTTTAGCGACATCTCTGATCTCTTCAGCTTCTATTTTTACCAATTTTAAATAACTATTCATGAATTGGGTAGGGCAGTAGTGGACGGGGTGATCATCACCCAGTACATACAGATGTAGTGGTGCCATGTGTACACAATGTTCCCATGAGGAAACTGTGTTTAAGCCATAAATCATCCCCAAACATTAATCATTCAATCAATCAGCATTCAATAAGCAATGGGCTGGCTGGCACTGTGCCTCCTGGCTGGGCCTGAGTCTCTCCTGAGCAGAGGAACTCAAAGGGCCAGGGGAAGCTGATTGCAAGGTGCAATGGTATATGAGATTCAGAGCTTTTGCTGTTTTTCCTTCTGAGGAAGAGGAGGGTCTTGGAAGGGATGAGGGGCCAGGAATCCGGTGAACAGCTCAATGGGGATGATCAATTTACGATTGTAAAGAGCAAATTCTTTTGTGCAGGAAGCAAATTAGGATTTGCAGATTTCTCAGTAGTGAAGCCTCCCTTCCTCCAACCCCCACCCCTCCCATCTAAAAGCTTGTGGTAGCCACCCCACTACAAAGAAAATGAAAGAGAAGTCGAGAAAGCAAGCAAGCTGTTGAGAAAGCACTTGCAGAATACCTGTCGTGCTGAATGTTTCCATGGCATCTTTACTCGGGAGCTCTCAAGGGGCGCCTTTGGATGAGAATATGCAGAGAACAGAGCAGTTTCAAGTCCACTGTTCCCCGCACGCCATACGCCTGCCTTCCTGAGTACTGACCGTGAAGCCCAGCCTTCCCGCACCCTTGGCTTATGCAGGAGCTTCCCTGCACTACAGCTCAGACCAGACAGAAAGCAGGATGTGGAGGAGAGTCCTGGTAGACACGGAGAGAAGATACCTCTCAGAGTTAGCATCTCAGGGGCTGCTTTGAAGCCTCAGAGCCCAAGAACCCGTGTGCAGAGCTCAGAGGACATCCAACCTACAGCAGTTATGGTCACTCTTGGTTTAGTGTTTTTGGCCACACTGGCTGTGCTTGGGGAAGCCATATAGCACTGGGACTCTGGCTTTCAAACCCTATGCTCAGCTCTTTGTGCTTTCTCCCTGGCCCTGCAAAATGGGCCTTGCAAACCGTTTACTTATATGCCCCTACAACTATTGGTAGACCTCAGACTCCAAAACAACAACCAAACACAGCAACAGTGTAGAGTGAGTGGAGTATTTAGGAAAGGAAAAGAGTGAAGCTCATTACTTCCTCCTAGACTTCTTCATAAGCCCTCTCTAGGGTTGAGCTCAGAGTTGAGAATATAAAACAGCAAGAACTCAACACTGCCCAGCGGAGGAGAGAATTAAAAGTGCTGGAGCGATGCTAAGCAAGAGTGGTCAGTACTGACTATTCCTGTCTCCACGTGGAGGAAGGCCTCTGGCCAGGGGAAACACACAGCTGCAGATTATGGGGTTGGGGGACTGGCAGGCGGCAGATAGGCCCAGCCTCAGCCTGAATTTGTGCTTTCTAGTCTCTTACCCATTGAAATAAGTGCAAACTGGCTAAGTCTTTGCAGATTGCATCAAGAGCCTTAAAACTTATCCAAACCCACTTGCTCAGAAACCCCATGTCTAGGAACTAAAGATGCTGCCAGTTTGCCTTTGAGCAAGCTTATGAAGTCGTGTTCAACAGAACCCTGGTCTGTGTTCAACAGCAGAATGGGGGGGTCTGCACTCAACAGCAGAATGAGGGTCTGTGTTCAATCACAGAATGGTGAACTGAATCATGGTACTTCCAAGACATGTGGTTTTATGCAGAATTCATTTAAAATTCAGTTTATATTGGACTTTTTAACAAGTAAAAATATATTAAAAAAACAATGCAAAAAGTTTAATGGTATATTTATCCCAATCTGGTAATGAAATTTAAAGAGCAATTTTCAACACTGGTTGTAATTGTCACCCATAGTCTACATTTCTGAAGTATTTTGTTTAGACATAGCAGACAATAAAAAGGGTAGAATTACTCCCTTGCAAAATCAAAAGGATGGGCTCTTTCTCCTTCTCTTCTAGCTGGGATTGAGGAATTGAAGTATTCTGTTCTCTAGCCCACCTTCTCTTTCTGGGATCCAGTCTGGCTAGGGGAAGCAAGATGGGTGCAGGGAGGGAAGGGCCAGATGAAGGAGGGACCCAGAAGCTTAACATCACCAGGATGTCATTACCAAGAGGAGAACATGTGTGGTACGTCATGAGGGTTCCAGAGTCCGAGGACAGGGTGGTGGTCGTGAATTTCAAACGCGTGGCCAAGCTGAAGATCTCAGGCATGGAGCATATATAACAATGTGCGAAATGGCAGGGACGTCTCAGTGGGCTGGAGTTTTGCATGCTGGAGGTCTGGGTTTGACCCCTGGCACTAGATAGCTACCCAACCCCCCAACCCAGTACTGCTGAGAGGCTAGCCCTGAGCACTGAGCCAGGATTAGCTACTGAGCACCGATGGATATGGTCCAAAAAACAAGGGAAGAAAAAAAATCACAGCGTACACAGTCCGCTGCCTACTGAATGGCATTCAAGCTCATCCGAGCTGCAAGTGGGGTGACAGCCACAGCTCATCAAATCCAAGTGTCCCCTCTGATCAGATCTGCCCCTCCACAGCCTCAGCAAGAGATCAGAGCAGGGCAGGGTCCTGTCCTGCTGGCCATCGGGGAGGGGGCAGTCAGATACTGAAGATATTGAAGAGCCTTAAGGAGTTAATGGTGTGCAAGGAGCTGAGGGCTGGAGTGTGGGGGGGCCAGTTGGGGTTGTGCTTCCACACGCTGTCTCTGCCCAGCTCACAGCCACGGGGACAGGGCGCCAATCAGCGTGTCATGTCCCTGAGCCTTTGTTCTAGCTGGGGGAAGCAGGTTGGGGGGGGGGGTCGCGCTCAGGAACCGGGTCCCAGCTGCATGGGCGTTGCTGCCCCTGCTCAACTGTCCCCCACAAGCTTCCCCCTATTACAGCTGCTTTCTCTTCCCAGAGCGGGGACGCCCAAATCCTGACTCCACCATTTTCAGCTCTGCAAGAGCCAGGCCTACATCCGAGACTTCAAAAGTACCTCAGCCTTCCAGGACAGCCAACTAAAGAAAGGCACGTTCGTGTGGACTGCGAGCGAGAGGGCTTCTGAGGACCGGAGAGACCGTCCAGAGCTTCTGTATCTTGCCCCCAACTCATTTGTTTAATCATTTGTAAAGATTCTGCAAACCTCCCACCCACCCCAGCCCTAGGTGAACTGGCGTTTTTTGCAAAACCTGACACAGGATGCGTAAAGTTCTTTGGGAGCCTTGGATACACAGTGCGAGGTGACTGCGGTGTTTTCTTTGCAGCGAAGCTCAGATTTCGGCTGCGAGAAAACTTAACCGCTGGCCTGGTGGCTAAGGGAGGTACCTCTAGGACCCTTCCCCAGACATCAGGACACCTTAGCCGCGCTCAGCAAGAAGGAACCCGCAGCTCTTGGTCTTTCTGCGGAGAGCGACCGGGACGGGGCGGGGCCGCCGCCGTGGGGCGGGCTTCTTGCAGCCCGGAGACACGCCCACCCCTACTTTCATTGGCGATCTAGCAGCACAGTCCCCGCCCATACACACGCCCCCTAATTTCATTGGAGGCACGGTAGCGCTGTCCCCGCCCACCGTACCGCCTCCTCCCCCAGCCCCGAGCCCCGGAGACAAACTTAACTTGCCCGGAGATTCGAGGCCTCCTCGGCCTCCGTGATTGGCCGGCGCGGAGTTCTGCCGGACCGTCGCCTGTCATTGGCTGTGGGCTCTGGCAGGGGACGGGTAGCGGCCTCGAGATTGGTCGGGAGGCGGAGCCTGCGCGCGGAGGCGGTGAGGGGCCCAGGCGGGGGCGGGGCCGCGCGTGGCGGCGGCGGCGGCGGCGGCGGCGGCGGCGCGCGGGCCTCTCATGGGCGCGGGAGGCGCGTCGGGCCGGTGAGAGCCGCCGCCGCCGGCTGGGCCCCGCCGCGGTGGGCGCGCGGGAGCGTGCGGGCGCCCGTGACGAGGAGGCTGCGCGGCGGGGACGCTGACAGCGCACGGGCGCCCGCGGGCCCGCAGCACCATGAGCCGCGGCGGCAGCCCGGGAGCCGCCACCAACTACCTGCTCTGCACCAACTGCCGCAAAGTGCTGCGCAAGGTAGGTGTGGGGCTGCGGCCAGGGCTTCTCCCGCGGGGACACTGGTGTATGGTAGAGGGCTCCGGGAATCCCCAGGCCTGGTTCTCTGCCCCCTCCCCGCCGGACCCTCGAGGCCTGGGCCTCGCTGGGCTTCGCGTCCTGCCCACTCTGCAGGGCTGTCGGATGTTTGCCGCGGCCCCCCGCCTCCGCCGCGCCCTCCACCGCGCCTCCTGCCTGCCTGGGGGGTGGTCGTGTAGTCCGGTGCAGTCCTGGAACGGTGCGCGCCCCCTCTCCCCGAAGAGGGGGTCTTATGGCCCTGTGCACCCCTGAGGGTGCGCGTTCTCCCCAGCTCCTGTCTGCCTAGGGAGGTGGTCGTGGCCCCCCGGTGCTGTCCTGGACTGGTGCGCGCCCCTCCCCTCTCCTGCCTACCCCGAAGGTTGGTCGTGTGGCCCCCGGTGGACGCACGCGCCCTCCCCCGAGACCCCTGTCCTGCGTCGGTACCCGAGAGTTCCTGGGGCTGCTGCTGAGAGTGTCCCCGGAATGTCTGTCGTGCTCAGGGCTTAGGTGCTCCAGTTTTGGGGTGAGGGGCAAGGGCGACGCTTTGGACCCAAAAACGCTCTCATCGGAGTTTAGCAGCTGCCACCGGGTCGTACCCTGATCCGGTCATTCTTCTCCCGGCTCTGCCTTTACATCTCATTAAGTAGAAACATTAGCCGAAAGGTTGTGTTGGTGCAGGACCAATGAATTAAAAACGCTGAGCCGGCGGCCGCGTCAGGCCGAGAGTTGGAGATGAATAAAGCCCGGGTTTGGGTCAGTTTCCTCTAAACACAATTCAGCTGGGATTGTTCTTTATGTATTTTTTTTTTTAAGGAAGAAAGCAAGCATCTAAGAAGCAAGCTCAAATATTTGCGCTCTTTGTCCAAAATCTGTTTTTCTTCCTCTGCGGGTCAGGCCAAGTGCCAATCAAAGTTGTTTTTCAAGCCTCTTTTCTTGCAGTAGGGCTGCGCTTCCACCCACCCCCACCCCCCCCCGTTTTTATTTGAGAACAGAAAGCCGAGTGACTGCCGATTTGAGGTTAATCGAACGGTTAAATATGCCTTAAATTTGTGTTTATTGACTATGTTTTTCTTGAAACCATTTTTATTAAGTGTGCGTGTAGAGAGTATGTGCAGTTATTTTTTTCCCCATAAACTCGGGGATCAAATTACAGTTGATACTTGCTCAGTTGGTGCAGGGCTGCTGGTGAGAAACCCGGCCACAAGGCAGATCAGCCAGCAAAGCTTTAACTCCTTCCCTGCCGGGCCAGAGCCCACCTCTGCCTGACATTTCACAGCTTTAAAAGGGAGAAATCAGTCCTGGAGCTTGGAAAAAAAAAGACAAAAGGTGTGAATTGAGACAGGATGGAGTTAATTCAGGTCTGGTTAAAATAAGCTAGGTCATTGTTTTCATTGAATAAGAGAGGTGGAGAGCTATTGGCTGATTTTTTTTTTAATAACTAGCAATTTGGCAGGCTAATAAAAATCTTTGGAGGTGATTTTCAGGTTCCTGTATCTGCTTCCTTTTCCTCCAGAGAGAAGGGCCCAGCAACCTTGGCACTTGCTGGTGTGTGGAGAGCACCAGCCTTGGGCTTGGGTCTAACTCCATAGAAAGAACATCTTTATTTGTAGCCCTACTCAAACAAGAGGCGTGGGGAAATGGACATTCACATTTTCATGCTTTGTGATTGCCAGAATTCGGACCTAAGTAATTTGGAGGTGTTTCCTATGGGTTGGTGCTGTGGGAGGGAAAAGTTGGTGTGTGGCCGTGTGACCCGGAAGCGCTTGAGGCTTCTTAGGAGATACTCTTAATCCCTCTTGGGGGAAAAAAAAATCTCAAGCACTGGGCATCTTACTTTCTCCTTCACTCTCAGATTTGTGTGGGAAGCTTTTGCCTCTTTTATAAAGAGAAGTTCTTTTGAAAATATAAGTGTCTGCAAAGAGACTTCCTCTGTAACTCATTGTGTTTTTCCAAATTTATCTGCTGACCTCCAGGTAGTAAAGGACCCCCTGGGAATGGCATCCTGGTGGCAGGTGGAATCTGAGGTCATTGATGAAGGTGCCTGCCTGTCTGCCAGAGGGAGGCACTGTATCCCTGCTTAGTGACCAATGTCCCCTCTCTGAGTCCTGCATCCTGAATCCTGACTCTCACTCTCTAGGTAGCTGTTGGTTGTAACCTGTGAAACCCTGGAGGGCCTGGGGCAGGGTGGGGTGACATGGGATGGATCTTCAAAAGCAATGGCTGCAGCTGCCCGTGAAATAGCTGGACCGTCTGCATCTCGCCCGCTCCCACAAGTGCGGTTTAGCTTCCGTGCCTTCCCAGCAAGCCCCTTTCACAGGACCGAGCAGCCCTGGTAGGGTCACTCCCAGTCTCCTCATGGGGAGCACAGCTGGCCAGCAACACTCCTCTACATCTCTAGTCCCCAGGTCAAAGGACCCTGTTGCTACTGGAATGGTTCGATCAAGTGTTTAGTAAAAGGAAATGCTTCTGTTTGCTTTGGGAAAGTTCCTGCTGACCCATCATTCATCTCACATGAGTAAATCAGCAGCTCAGTGTGGACCATGGTGGGGGTCAGGTCGTCTGAGAGGAGCAGGTCAGGCCTGTTGCTCCTGGACACTGGCTGTGGAGGGTCAGGAGCCGTAGTTCCAGGTGGCAATGCTGGGCCTGGTGCATGGCCGCTCCTGGGTGCTGTAGGGATGAGACCTCCCAGGAGACCAGGGTGGGCCTTTAGGGGGCCTGCACTATTAGGTAGTTGGGGGGCTTTCCTTATAGTCATTTTTGACATTTTTATGGTTCTGTAAGTGAAGAGATGGAGAAAATGGAAACCATTCGGTGGAATCTAATTGAACCACTTCTACAGACAAAATTGTCGGTTCTCGTGTGCTCTGCCCCCGCCTGCGGAGCAGAGTTGCCCTAACTGGGCTTTGATGAGTATTTCCTACCAGGGCTCATCAGGGCTCGCCTAGTCATGTTCTGGATTTCCCAGACCGTTTTCCTTTGCCTCAAATGCATTCTGCAGAGATCTGGATTTGGAGAGCAAGACTCTGCCCTGGTTTCTAACAGCTTTCGTATAAAGATGTAAGATGTTTTAGTGACAGAATGCTTGGGTTGCATTTAAGTTTTAGGTACATTTTAAATTGCTTTCAAATTACAACTCAAATAGGCAGCAATACCTAGGAGCTGTTTCTAAATTGTCTAAATTGACCCTCCTTGAATGAGGCCTTGAATGGACGTGGCCTGTGCTGTGTGTCTGCTCGTGCAGCGGTGGCAGGACAACATGGGTGCTCTGATGGAATCAGTCCCTCCCACCGTCTGCCCAGGTCCAGTCCCACCTGCAGCGCACACTATCAGTCCCTACTTTATATTTCAGCTCTAGAAACTGCTGGTATATGGGGACGACTTTCCAGTGGGGAGTGGAGGGAGTCTGCAGGTACACACACAACAGGGGAATTGCACTGGCCCTGTGCCTCCACTCCCACCCCCCGAGAATGAACTGTCTGTAGTTCCGCCCAGCTGGTCTCTTCCTAGCCTTGGGACACTGTTTCCCTGAAGCCTGGTTGAGTCCAGCAGCTCTGTAGGTCTCTGCTGCTTGCTTTCCCCAGGCCTGTCCACGAGAGAGACCCTTCGATGCTCTTAGTTCTGATGATGATTTGATTCTCCCTGCACATTCCCCCTATTGACCTGGGTCCCTGTTTTCCCTCAATAATTATATCACTTGTTACTTGTCTTCCTGTTGTTCAGTGATTTGCTTGAGCAGGCACCAATAACATCTCTATACGTCTTGTGGCGTGCTGGTATAGCCCAAGGGCATCTGCTTGTCCTGGAACATGAAGAGCCTCGCACCATTCCTTCAGGTCATGGGAATGAGGTCTATAATTGTTACTGGGTTTTGGCATACAACATAGGTAGCTTGCCAGGCTCTGCCGTGCAGGTGGGATACTCTTGTAGTAGCCTTTCATCTCTTGCATTTATTGATGAACCGCATGGCCGCAAAGGGTCCACTCAAGATAGGGAAAGATCAGCTTTTCTGCTGGGTGGAGATCTGATGAGCTGTGGAGTCCAGATGTTGAAAATGGTGGTCCTCATGGTGTGGGGGTTCCTCTGGCTTCTGGCGAGGCTCTGCTGGGATGGCGGGCCAGGGCTAGAACCCGCCTTCCCTCCTGGATGCCTCATGATCAGCTGGGCACTGGGAGAGCCAGTAGCAGCTCTGCCCCATGTAGCTGAGTCTCTGGATCAGCATACCTGGGCTTGAAGTAGACTGCTGTAGGGTGGGACTCTGATGAGCAGGGCTTGTGATCAGCTCTTCTGCTGGGTGGAGCTCTGTCGAGCTGTGAAGTCCGGATGTTGAAAACGGCAGCTCTCATGGTGTAGGGGGCCCAAGGGCATCCATCCCAAGTGCTACACTATGTGAAGTTTTGGGAATTACCTAGTGGTTTCTCTGATGAGCTGTGGAGCTGTGTCCCTGGACTGCCATCCCAGCAGAGCCTTGCCAGAAGCCAGAGGAACCCCCACACCATGAGGGCCGCCATTTTCAATAATTATATACAAGGTCCTTTTTGTAACCCAGAGTAACCCAGAGTGTTTGCTCTAGAGAGACCGAAAGGCAAGGACAAGCACACCTGGGGCCGGAATGGTAGCATTTGCCTAACCCACAACAAATGTAGGTTTGTTCCCCTGAACCACAGATGGTTCCCAAGCCTGCCAGGAGTGATCCCTGAGCACAGAACCAGGAGTATGCCCTGAGCACTGCCAGATGTGACCCCCAAACAAAAACAAGCAAAACACACACACACACCACCCCCACACCCCGTGTGTGTGATAGCTGCCCCTCCCAGCTCTCCTGGGGAGTCCTGGCCCCAGCCCCCTCCCTCCTCCTCTCAGCCAGGATATACACTGCCAACAGCTTGTCTTGCATTTCCAGCTCACTCTCCTTATTTCTGAGAGAGGCCACTTCAAAGCCTCGCTGGATGAAAGATCATCCAAAGCTGGGCAGCCTAGTGTGCCCAGCATAACAGTGTGAACCATGCTGGGCCTCACTGAAGGGCGAGGGTCTGTGGAAAAGTCAGTTTTGGGTGTCACCGAGTAGTTTCACTGAAGAGGGGACAATGGCCAGCGAGCCAGTGCTCTCTCGGAGGATGAAGAAGCCTGTGTTCAGGTGTGGGTGCATGTCGGGGTGGACTCATAGCTGACCCCTCGCACTCCAAGGCTGCTGCATGGGTATCCCCAGAGGTGCCTGCAGTCCCGGCATGCATCTGCTCCCTGCCAGGAAGACTCAGGCCCAGTGGCAGATGCTCCTCTGCCCGTCTTTGTGGCTACATGACTGGGGGCGTCTGACAAGAGCATGATGACGCCATCCCCCCAGAGGGCCACTCACGGTGCCCTTTCCCCTGGGGCTTCTCTGTAGGATCCTGTCCAGAACCTTCTCTCAGAAAGCCCATCACCAGCCTGCGCCTCTGTCTCTGCCTCCAGAGTGACACTCACTGGTGGGCTCACCACCGGAGATAAGGAATGCCATGAATGCGGCATTTCACTGTGTTAAAGCCAAAGATGGTGGCAGGAGGGAGCCCAGCACCCCCAGGACCCCACCCATAGCCCCCAGATATGCTTCCTGCGGCCCAGAAGGTCTGCACCAGGAAAGGCTGAGTGGGAGACAGGCACCTGCTTGTGAGATGAGAATTCTCGAGCACTTTCCGCAGGAACTCAGGGCGACACTTAGCCCTGCAGCATTAGTAGCCGTAGCTGGTGGTTGACAACTGGCACAAGTTAATGAAAGCAAATATGTCTGGCAAATGTTTTCCACTAGAAAAGCATTGGAACAAATCATCTAAGCTGAAAGTTCCATACCACCAGCCTCTGAGTCGCAAAATATGTGTGTGTGTGTGTATGTGGGGGGGATCACAGAGGGTGATGCGAGGGGCTGCTCCTGTCTCTGTGCTCACTCCGAGCAGTGCTTGAGGGACCATGCAGTGTGGGGCTCAGGCCTGCACTGGCTGCAAGGAAGGCAAGTGCCTTAACTCCTGTACTAACTTTCTGGCCCTTTAATTCTTTTATTGGGATAAAACTTTTATTTTAAGTTGGAGACCATACCCAGCTGTGCTCAGGTGTACTCCAGGCTCTGCACTCAGGGATCACTCCTGGTGGGGCTCAGGGGACTGTGTGGGATGTCGGGGATTGAACCCATGCCAGCCATGTGTAAGGCCAGCACCTTACCCATTCATTGTACTACCTTTCTGGCCCAAGAGATAAAGCTTTTTGTAATGTAACCTCATGTCACTGTAAGTGAGTGGATTCTTGGTTGTTGGGGCCGAGCAGCTCTGGTGTAGTTTAATTTTGTTCTGAGCCATATAAGAGGACGAGGGAGACATTGCCTGTCTTGTTTTGTGTAGGTTACAGTGTGATCACATAGGACATGGAGGTCACAGTGCGAGGGCTGTAGAGCATTGCCCATGCCCCTGGTGCTGTCGAGGTAGAACGCAGCATTGACTGTGAGCAAGCTGATGGTCCAGTGCCGGGAACGTGAGGGGACCCACACTGGCATGACTGAGCTCCCTCTCTGGGGCTCCTCGTTTGCTATTTCCCTCAGCACTGGCCAGTGGGGCCAAGTGGGGCCTCTCCTGCTGCTCCACACTTGGGACATGTCCCTTGGTGCCCGGGGCACAAGAATGAGGGACACGGGATAGGAGGGACACGAGGGCACAGAGACACAGGGCACAGGGGAATGGGGGCATGTCCCGCACCTCATCTCAGGGGTTTCTGCGATCCTGCACTCAGCCTGAGCATGGTAGCTCTTCTCCTGCCTGGGCTTCCTGCAGCCCTGAGTGTCTCGGGGTTGGAACTCTGCTGTTGTTGACGCCTGGATCCAGGAAGACCACAGAGCCTGGAGTGGCCCCTGCTGCCCAGTGAAGAAAGCTTCACGTTAGTCGGTGTTGGCAAGTCAGGCCCTCTCTCAGCTGCTGTCTCCTATGTGTCTGTATATGCCCCCTTCCTGTCTGGCCTTCGCCAGCTCCTGGAGGGAGAGACGGGCAGGGAATGAGGGGCTGCTTGAGTCTCTGGGCCCAGACAGCTCTGTTCACACAAGGAGTCAAGGTGAGGGCTGCACCCCTGGCATCTGTCTCCACCTGCTCGACTGAGTCTTGAGCCCAACTGACTCTGCAGTGAAGGTCCTGGCTCCAGGTGCCTGGTGGCTCTGTGTGGCATTGGCAGGACCACACCTGGGTTTGAAAGTGGGAAACAGAGTGCTTGACTATGCCCGGTCACTTCGGGCCATAGGAGTGCCACACTGCACTGGGTAAGCTTGGCTATGCCCGGCACTCAGGTTGTAGGAGTGCCGCACTGCACTGGGTAAGCTTGGCCATGCCCGGGGCACTCAGGCCATAGGAGTGTCGCACTGCACTGAGTTTCAGCAGGAGCCTGGGTGGACATGACCATGGGCCTGGCCAATCTGAGGGGCTCCTCTCAGGGGTAGAGGGCTGATCACTGTGCAGACCAGAAAGCTCAGAAGTGGCCCTGAGGTGCCTGACAGCTCATGCACTCTCCATGAGACCTGACAGCACCGTCTCAGATCAGCTCCAGTGGTGGCTGTGCACGCTGGGGTCTGGGGACAGTTCGCCCAGGGACCTGCCCTGCACAGAGACCAGCATTTTGCCCACCTGTGTGAAGCCATTGCTGACTGACTCCACTTGACTCTACAAAACAACTTTCCATGCTGTGTGAGCAGCCTTTCACTCGGGACACCAAGTCTGTTTCTCCCTTTGTTAAAGGATGTGGGGAACATACCTGGCACAGTGGCAAGGGAGGCCCGTGATGACAAACCCACTCACTCAGTTGTGTGCAGGAAAGCATGATTTCAGAATGCAGACAGCGAGTGTGCCCGAGAGCACGCGTTGAGAGTTGGTGCTTGCTTTGCACGTGACACTGAGCCTGGTTCTATCCCAAGCACGGGCAGGGATCACTCCCAAGCACAGAGCCAGGAAGAGCCCCAAGCAATGCTGGATGTGGCCCCTCTCACACCTTCCCCAAAACACAGTGGGTAACAGATGGGCTTTGGACCCTCCCATGAGTCCCTAGGTGCAGGGCGCCAGGCCTCGGGGACACTTTGCACGTTCTGATGTTCCAGGAGCAGTTCTGAGGCTCTTTTGGTAGATATGGGGGGGAGCTCTAGGTCCTTCCAGCAGGGCTGCCCACCTGGCACCCCATATTCACAGATGTACCCATGTTTGGGGGACTCAGGGTTTGACAGACTGCAGCTGTCCCTTGGTCACTGAGCTCAGTGCTGTCAGCACAGACCAGTCAAGGGGGCTGGGAGTCTGGGACATGCAGCCCCTAGGGGGGGAAGTGAGGTGGGACCCGGGACACCAGACCTAGCCTCTTGGGGGCCCCAGGCATTCCTGCTGGTTTCCAGCGATTTCCAAGGACCGGCAGGCAAGTGTTAGCGTTCTCGCCCTATCATAGGCACTCCGCCTGGCATCTGGCTGCATCCATAGGACAGTCACTGTGACTCACAGCATCCCTCAGCTGTGATTTCAAGAGCAACTTCGGTCCTGGCTGAGCTGACGACCTTTAGAAATACTGTGTTGGACGCCCTCCCTGCCCTGAGCTGAAGGATTTCCACGGGACAGGACTGGTGTCAGCCACCAAAGGGAAGGACGGTTCCATGGGATGCATGTGTGGTTCTTGTTCCCCAGAACCAGACCGAGAGTGTTGCTGCAGAGGGTAGAACCAGTCTCCTGACCCACCCCTCTGGCTGCTCACAGGCATCCCAGGGATTCAGCACATTTGGGGGGTCTTAAGACAAAATATCATGTCATTTTTGGGGGGGTCACAGATGGCGAAGCTCAGGGGTTACTCCTGGCTCTGCACTCAGGAATTACTCCTGGCAGTGCTTGGGGACCATGTGAGATGGCGGGATCAAACCTCGGTTGGCTTGTGCTAGACAAAAGCCCTACCATTGTGCTATAACTCCAGTACCCCAAATATCATGTTTTATTTGATTATTTCTACATTCAGAACTTCAGAGGAGAAAAAGAAATAACTGGCCACAGGGAACTTGCTCCCCAGCTGCTTTGAAGGAACCTGACTATTGGGGTCGCTGGTTCACACAAAATAAGTGTTTTCCTGAAGGTATCTGTAAGATACCATCACCCTTCTCAAATTTAGTTTTCTTTGAGGGCCAGACCTGGCAATGCTCAGGGCTTATTCTTGGCTCTGCGTTCAGGGATCACCCCTGGTGGAGTTTGGGCTACCATATGACCCGGTCCCAGGGGTGGAACCTGGGTCAGCTGCATGCAAGGCAAGTACCATACTGTTGCAGGACTCCTCTAAAAGCCTCTGCATCTGCTCTGGATTGCCTCCCTGCAAATCACTTCGTAGATAAGGGGGTAGTCTAAATGTGGCAGTTTATCTGACCATGTATTCTGTACTAGCTGGTATAAATATTATCTCATGCTACCACAATCATCGTAGGACTAGCTAGATCTTACCAGCATATTTGCCTGGCCATGTTGGATCTCTAAGTAATTAGACCAGAGAGAAATGCTGTTTGCCTCCAAGCAAGCAAGCATGGCTCCCTGTTAACTCAAAGGCAACTAAAATACAGAACTACCGTGAAGTAGACAAGACTCTTGTGAAGGCTTGGAGAAATATTTAACTGGCATTAGTTTTAGTCTTTGGTACAGAGACATGCCATCTCAGAAACCCCCTTCTCTACCCTATAAGGCATTTCCAGGCAGATCTTGGCTCAAAACAATAGAATATAATAGGGCCTAGGTGAGGTGCTGGGAGAAATTACCTAAGGGCATTTGACCCTTCCTGCTTCCCATAATAGTGGGAGGTCTGAGTTGCATGGGTATAAAACCAGCCTGCTCTCTCTCCCTCTCTCCCTCTCTCTCTCTCTCTCTCTCTCTCTCTCTCTCTCTCTCTCTCTCTCTCTCTCTCCTCTCTCTCCTCTCTCCCTCTCTCCCTCTCCTCTCACCTTCTTGGGAAGTCTTGTCTTTGTCTCCTCTTTATAGGGCCTTTGCAAGGTGGTGGCCGCCATTGTAGCCTACACGTGGCTGGGGTTCCTAGCCGGAATCCCAAGCACCGGTTTTTCCTATTGCTGATTTGTATGCTTGAACCTATAATAAGTAAAGCCTTTTTAAAACTGCATCGAATTCCTGAGTCTTCTTCCATTCCCCGCCAGCTTCAAAGGTAGAAGGGAACTCGCTTCCCGGCACTGTTGGGGACCGCCCCCGGCGTCCACGACACCGCACCCCTACTGTGATGATCGTGCCCCTCTCAGATAGTTCTTTTTTAGGAATAATGATGTCTCCATCTCTTGCTGAGGAGAAAGTTCTCTGGGATACTTTGTTTCTTTAGTGGAAAGAGACCAGATATTATTTGTTCTAAGAACAGGTGAGGGTGATACATTGTTTTGGCTTTCATTTGTTTCATTTGGTTGTTTTGTTTTGCTTGTCAAGATTAAGTAGGTATCTAAATAAAGGGCTTCCCTTTTCTCTAAGAAACTGGGAGCTTCCTTTACAGCAGGGGTTACTGGCAGGTGTCAGGAAGTCACCGGAGCCGGGCTGCACCAGGGATTGACCAAGGTGGGGAGGACGCCTCTCATGTGAGGTTCTGGGACTTCTCTCTGCCTCTCTAGCACTGCCCTGGGCTTGCCTCTGCCCCACCCGAATGGGCACTGCCCAGTGTCTGCTCCCACCCTGCTGTGCACTGGGCGCCGCAGAGCCCTAAACAGCGGTCAGGGAAGCTTCCCACTGGGGTCTCCTGAGATGGAAATGCAGAGTCTTTTCTGCAGCCAGCCAGGGTGAGGGCAGGGGTCCCCATGTCCCCGTGATAGGTGTGAGCCACCCTTGCAGGCACCCAGTGCTCCATCCCTCTGGGGACCACCGTGGCGTCATCTCCACTCTGCAGGCTGTGGGGTCTCTCAGAGCCAGCAGCCCCTTCGCGCTGCTTTGTTCTGCCTGAGCAGCTGGCACTAGGCTCGTGTCACTGCCACCCGCCTTCCCTGGGGTGCCGTCGGGGTCATTCCTACAGAACTTTCCTTCCTTGACAGGATGCGCGGATGCGAGTGTCACCACCCTTGACCAGAGGCCCCAGTGCCTTCATCCCGGAGAAGGAGGTAAGCGCTGCCCTCCTGTCCAAGCCCCCCCCCACCCGCAAAGGCCGCCGGCTGCGAAGATGATCCCAAGGCCGCAGAGTGACTTTTCTCTTCCACCACCACCCACAGTGGAGAGGGCATTTGCCTTGCATGTGGCTGACCCAGATTCAGTTCCGGCATCCCACATGGTCCCCTTAGCCTCAGCAGGAGTGATCCCTGAGTGCAGAGCCAGGAGTAACCCCCTGAGCATTGCTGGGTATGACCCAAAACCAAAACCAAACACAAGCAGAAAACTTGGCTACTGCTTTGGGATGTAGGTGCGGCCCCAAATGCTGGGATGTAGTGTTTGAAATGAAGCTGGAACTTGCCCAGCTGCCTGCTGGTGGCTTTAGCAGTGGGGGCTGGCGGTGGCCAGATACCATGACCCATGCTGGATCCCTGCAGGTGAGTGGGGACCAGGCTTGGCACAGAGGACTGAGAGGCAACCGGTCGGCACCATTCTGAGGTCATCTGTCCAGGATGACCACAGCCTGCTGGCACCTCAGACAGGTTTAGTCCGAGACCCCCTGCCTCTCCTCCACCTCCTGAGTGAGCTGCCTCAGTGCCAGCCAGAGAAGCTGCTGTCCACCCCACACCGTGTCCCCCAGACACCCCCTTAAGACAGGGGAGGATCTGTCTGGGATCGGGGGCATCCCTTAGACATGAATCCTGGACTCATGGCTCACCAGGCTGCTGGCGTGACGCGGAAACAGGCTCTCAGAAATGTGTTTGGGGTCTCAGGGTGCGCTGAAGAGAAAGTGCTGCTGCTGAGACCCGCATTGCTGAGGCCTTGGGAAAGGCCCCTCTTCCCTTACTGGAGCCTTCATGGTGCTCCTGAGGCTAGGAGGACACTTGGGGCTGCAGGGGACTTGGTGTGGACTCATGGACCAGTGTTCCCGCCTTCTCCTCACCCTGGCTCCCTTCCTCCTCTGAAGTAGGAGATTCAGACACCGACAGGGCAGGGAGCCTCCTTCCTGGGCTGGTCCTGCCAGCAACAAGCAAACACGTCCCAGCCCCCAGAAGCCTTGCAGAGAAGCTCTGCAGATGCTCTAAGCAAGCATCCCCTGTGGTAACCCAGATGAGCTGTCCTGATGAGTGTCCCAGCCAACATTTTTCTGCAGACCCAGTTTTCCTTTGTTCCCTAAAAGTGCAGAGCCAGGAGAAACCCCTGAGCATTGCTGGGTGTGACCCAAAAATACAGACAGATAGACAGACAGACAGAGACAGACAGACAGACAGACAGAATGAGATGCCGGGTGTGAACCAAAAAGATAGATAGATAGATAGATAGATAGTAGATAGTAGATAGATAGATAGATAGATAGATAGATAGTAGATAGATAGATAGTAGATAGATAGATAGATAGATAGATAGATAGATAGATGAGGGAGGGAGGAGATGGATGGATGGAAGGAGAGGAAGGAAGGAAGGAAGGAAGGAAGGGAGGAAGGAAGGAAGGAAGGAAGGACGGACAGGGAGGAAGGAAGGAAAGAAAAAAGATTCAGCGTTTCTGTCAAGTGACAGAATCAGGTGGTGACTGAAATATTTGCCCAAAGGCAGGATTGTGTGTCCTGTGTCCCGGCCTGAGTGCGAGCACTGCCAGTATGCGCATCTCTGCCCTGCTGCCACTCCGGACATCTGTCTGGCGTCTAGCCGTGCTGTTGGAGAAATCATGGCCCCCAGCAGCGACTCCCATTTGGGCTGAGGCCTGAGCCCCAGTGCAGCTCCGCAAGTGTGACTGGCCTGTGTCCTTTCAGTGACACGGCCACTGACCTGGCCGCCATCGTCTCGCCTCCAGGTCATCCAGGCCAGCCCCGGGGACGAGCGCACCAGCTTCCTGGTGGAGGAGTACTCGACCTCTGGCCGCCTGGACAACATTACACAGGTCATGGGACTGCACACGCAGTACCTGGAGTCCTTTCCTGCGGAGCCAGTTCTACCTGCTGCGGATGGACGGGCCCCTACCACTGCCCCAGCGCCACTACATCGCCATCATGGTGCGTGCGATGTGTACACATGTGCTCCTTCATGTGCTGTGTGCTATGTGTGTACATGTGTGCTCTGCGTGTGTTATGTGTGCTATGTGTACATGTTTGCTCTGCACGTGCTGTGTGTGCACATGTGGTGTGTGTACACGTGTGCTCCTACATGTGCTTGTGCTATATGTGTGCATACACGTGTGCTCCTGCACATACTTTGTATGCACATGTGTTGTGTGTACATGTGCTGTATGCTATGTGTGTGCCTACATGTGTGCTCTTGCATGCGCTGTGTGCACATGTGCTATGTGTGTACATATGTGCTCTGCTAGTGCTCTATGTGTGCTGTGTGTGTACTATATGTGTGTGTGCAGGAGTCCAAAGCTGGGGGTGCCTCCCGGGGCCTTCTGTGGGCTCTTCATGGTGGCCCGTCCAGCCAGTGTCACTGAGCCTGTCTGGGGGATGGGGGCATTGCTGATTCTTGGCTCCCTGCACCTTAGCTTCAAGCAGCTCAGAGCAGCCAGGGGCCGGGCGGAAGGTGCTCAGTCCTACAGACACTCATACCCCGACTCAGTGGCCCTGTCCCCTAGGCTGCAGCACGCCACCGGTGCTCGTACCTTATCAACATGCACGTGGACGAGTTCCTCAAGACGGGTGGCAACGCGGCATGGCTGGACGGGCTGGAGTGTGCGCCCCAGAGGCTGAGGAACCTCAGCGAGATCAACAAGCTGCTGGCGCACCGGCCCTGGCTGGTCACGAAAGAGCACATCCAGGTACGGGCCCTGCTGAGGGGCCTGCCGGGGTCTCACACCCTCTAGTGTTCTGGGCGTGCCAGGGAGGCGGGAAGGGATGTGCCCTGTGGAGGGCCTCAGTGGCCCCTTTGAGATTAGGGCCGCAGATCCAGTGAGACCACTTCTAGGGTTCTTCTGTTCCAGCACAGCTTCAGCTCAGGGGTTTAGAAAAACTTCACAGTAACTGTGTGGACAGTTTGCGGTCGGGAGTGTGCGGACATCCAGATGTCTCTAGGAGCCGAGGCTGGTCTGGGCTGAGCCGGGCTAGGCTGAGCTGAGAGGAGCATCCTTGTGAGATGCTGTGATCAATGAACTTCCCGTGTGGAACTGGGCCTTTAGTCCTGCCCCAAGAGGTGTTTGTTGTCCATCTACGCAGTGGTCAGCTTCCATTCCAGCCCACAGGGACCCTAGCACCCCCAGTATGGTCTGAAACACAAATGTAAAGAGTCTTTTTAATTTAAAAAAAAAGTCGGCTCCTGCGTGGGGGCAGCTTCACGGCTGAGGTGGGTCTCTGCTCTGACTGCCCATCAGGAAGGCAGCTGACGCAGGGAGTTGTGTTGGTTTGGGGGCAGCTCTGTGACATAGGTGCAGGCACCATTAGATACACACAGACACGTGGGCACACACATATGGACACACACATAGACAAAGGCACACACATGCATAGACACAAATACACATGTGCATAAACACAGGCACACGCATACATGTATGCACTTGTACACATGCAGATGTAAACATACATATGCATACAAGCGCATGTATGTGTATGTGCACTTGTACACATGCAGACAAACATACATATGCATGCACACAAGTGTACACGTGCTCACACGTGCACACATGTACACACACATGTACACACTGTGCATGCTGGGTGCAGCGAGAGGTGCTTGGGTGTCTCAGGTGTGAGCTGAGTTTTGCCTTCCTGTGTCCAAGGTAGCTTCCCATGGACTCACTTTGGTAGTTTTGAATCAGAGCTCTATCTCCAGAGCATGTGTGTGGCCCTGGGGGTTCCCAGAGCATCTGTATGTGGCCCTTGGGAGTCCCCAGAGCATCTTATGTTGGCCCCTGTGGGTCCCTGGACCCCACACTCTGGGCTCTGTCACGGAAGCAGCCTCAGGTGAGCTGGGCTGGGGGACAGGGCTGCTGCTGGAGTGGTGGGGGCTGCCGAGGTCCCCCTGGGCCTCCATGAACCAACTGTTTAGCCCAGGTCCCTGGGGAAGGAGTTTCTTATATGTCCCCCGAGGGACACCAGGCAGGCGTTAGCTGCCCCTGGGATTTTCCCTTCACCCCGTTTCCTTCCTTGTTTCAGAAACTCGTCAAGACAGGGGAGAACAACTGGTCCCTGCCCGAGCTGGTCCATGCCGTGGTCCTGCTGGCTCACTACCACGCCCTGGCCAGCTTCGTCTTTGGCAGTGGCATCAACCCCGAGAGGGACCCAGAGATGGCCGGTGGCTTCCAACTCATCTCCGTGAACAGCCTCTGCTGCTGCGATCTGGCCAATGACAACAACATCGAGAACGCGTCCCTGAGTGGCACCAACTTTGGGGTCCGTCTCTGCACAGCCTTTTTCACCCATGTTTACCCCCCAGACGCACCAGAGGCCATGAGTTAGGAACAGAGCTGCTTTTTCTGTCACCTGTGAAACGGAATCAGCCAGGCGCGGGCAGGGCTCTAAGGGCCGGGCGCGGGCAGGTCTGTGAGGGCCAGGTGCTGGCAGGGCTTCAAGAGCCTGGGTCAAGAACTTGGCTTTCAGCCCAGGCATCCCACAGCCCCTCACTCAGGCCTGCCCCCTCCAAAAAATAAAAAAAAAAAAACACTGTTAGAAGCCTCAGCATCACTGGGACAGTGATGGCGCATCCTCTTGCCGTGGGCATCAGTGTTGGATCCAGAGCTACTGTCCCGTGTTGAGACAGACTCCAGGGCAGAAAGAGGCTGTACAGTGTGGGGCTGTGGGACCGGTGGACATGCTTACCTGCCCTTTGCTCCCCAGATCGTGGACTCCCTGAGCGAGCTGGAAGCCCTGATGGAGAGGATGCAGCGGCTGCAGGAGGAGGCGGGCAGACGGCGGCTGTCTCCCAGACAGACAGAAACACTCGCTTTGAGCAGGAGCAGGAGGAGAATCTCTTCATGGCCTCAGAGGACACTTTCTACTCATTCCCACCTTCCGGTGTGTCCCTCCCTGGGTCTGGCATTTCCATTGGCAGGGTCCAGCAACCCACCCCACACCCAGTGGTCCTGGGGTCTCCCCTGCTCCCCCATGTACTCACACACACTGGCAGGACCCTGGCGACCCTTGTCTTGGCTGCCTGGGGTCTGCAGGCCTGGAGCAAGAGGACGCATCCATGCGCCCCTGTCCTGCTCTGGGACCATGTCGCGATGTTCTTTACGGTCAGCACCACGCACCAGTTTCCCTACTGTGTGTCAGAGCTGCCACTTGGGGAATCCTGAGGGGGCCATGGATAAGGACTGTGGCTGCTCAGGGCTGAGATCGCAGCTTGGCTCTGGCACTGCTAGAAGGTTGTGGAGATCACAGCAGGCTGGACACTGGCCTCAGGTCCTCCCGGCCTGGTGGCAATCCCTGGCCCCACTCACATCACCTGTGCGGCCCAACCTCCTTGCCCAGACTCCAAACCCATCCTGCGGAGACTCCAACAGAGGCGAGCACTGCTCAGTCAGAGTGACTGGTGGCAGCAGCCACAACTGGCTGAGGCTGGGGAGGAACCGAGGAGAGGCTGGGGAGGGGCCATGTTCCTGGCTCTCCTTCATGGGTACCTCTGAGTTCACGCAGGCTGTCAGTCACCCCAGAAACCCCCAGGGAGGCGGAGCAGTAACGGCAGGACCCGGTCCTGGGTGAAGGCTCAGACCTTGCTCGTGGCTGGTCCTGGTTCCGCCACGGTAGCTTCCCCACCCAACATGAATGGAAGTGAAAGGCCACAGTGATGGTTATACCAAAGCTCCTGAGGAAAGAGCCAGGTGCCCACCCCCATGCTTCCTTGCCGTCCCCCAAAATGTAGAATAAGATAAGCTGTGACGTCGGGTGCATGTCACCCACGGCTTCTGCCCAGGGCTGTTTCCTCCCCTCACTCTCTCCCTGTTGCCCTCAGACTTTGAAGATGACACAGTCGTCACTGCTGGCATTTCCCAGTACGTCGAAGACCCTGGTTTTGGGTACGAGGACTTTGCCAGGCGTGGGGAAGAGCATCTGCCGGCGTTCCGTGCTCAGGTAGGAGATGGCTCGGCCCAGGGTGGGGAGACACTCATTGTCCTATCACCGGGGTGTGGGCATGGACGCCCACAGCCGATGGAGGGACGCTGGATCCCCAGTAGACAAGCCGCAGGTCTAGGCTGTTCCCACTGGGAGCCTGCCCTCGGCCACGTCCCTGGTGGCCTCCTGAGACCGTCTCCATCTCTGGGCTGCAGCAAACTCGCAGGCAGAATTCGGTGCTGACAAGTTGTAGTTTCTTGGGCGGCTCAAGTGGGTGGATCATGCCCCTCCCAGGGTCCAGGTCACGCTTCTACCACGCATGATGTCACTCGTTCCATCCTTAGGCACTGTCCAGTGTGTAAAGAAGTCCTTGCCCTGGACCTGGTCCCGTCCCTGTCCCATGTACGGTGATACGGTGACCTGGTCCCATTCCTACACCAGGTCATGTCCTGTGTATGGTGACCTGGTCCCGTCCCAACGCCGTGTCCTGTCCAGCACATACTTTCTTAGTCTAGACTCTGTAGCTGGAGCCTGTCCCCATGTCCCCTGGCTGGGCCTGCTGCACTGCCATCTGTCTCTGGGCCTCTCTAGGGCTATCCACAAAGGCTCCCTGTCCGCTCAGCTTTCCTTAGTCCTGGCCACTGCCCTTTGCATGTCCAGTCCATCTGGGTGTCCAGGTCCTGCCTGCTTCTGCTATACAGCTGGGCAGAGGCAAGGGGCAGAAAGAAGACAAGCTTGGGGCCAGAGCGATAGCCCAGCAGGTAGGGCATTTGCCTTGCATGCAGCCGACCCAGGTTCAATCCCTGGCATCCCATATGGTCCCCTGAGCACCGCCAGGAGTAATTCCTGAGCAAAGAGCCAGGAGTAGCCCCTGAGCATCGCCAGGTGTGATCCAAAAAAGCAAAAAAAAAAAAAAAAAGAAAGAAAGAAAGAAGACAAGTTAGATCCTGGCCATGGCTTCCCTTCACCTGCTGCTGTCCCTGCCCGGCCACCTGTTACCCTTTGAACTGGCAACGTCGCTGTCCCCTGCTCTAGCAAGAAGGTGTTGGCAGGTGCACCCCCACCGCACAGCGCTCAGGAGGGGGGTGGGGGCCAGCGAGCTCAGCCCCCCACCCCAGAGTGTCTGGTCTCTCAGACATGGCCAGCTCAGGCTGCTGAGGCCAGGCTGAGCCCCGTGTGATCAGCACCCTCTCTGCCCCCCAGGACTACACGTGGGAGAACCACGGCTTTTCCCTGGTGAACAGACTCTACTCGGACATGGGTCACCTCCTGGATGAGAAGTTCCGCATGGCCTACAGCCTCACCTACAGCACCATGGCCTCACATGAGGGCGTGGACACCAGCACGCTGCGCAGGGCGCTGTTCAACTATGTGCACTGCATGTTTGGGATCAGGTGGGCACCGCTGGGCCAGCTGCTGCTCAGAGCTGTGATTGGGTGTCAGGGCAGGTCCCAACCCCCACAGCTCCCAGAGGGGGCCCGGGAAGGCAAACAGCCCTGAGAGTCTCTGAGAGTCGAGGCAGCTTTGAGGGGCGTGGTGGAGCGTGGGGAACCCACTCACCTCCTGCTGGCTCCCAGCAGTTTCCTGGGGTCTGCAGGGAGGTTCTGCTGCAATGGTGCCCAGCACAGCAGCCAAAGGTCAGCCTGTCCAGTTAGGCAGCTTCTGGGGCTTAACTTTATTTCATGCTTTTTGGCTTGGGGGCTCACTTAGTGGGGTCCAGGGTCCAAATATATATATATTTGTGCTGCTGGATCAAGCCTGGAGCCGCCAGGGCAGGCAGGCACTGCACCCGCTGTGTTCTCTCCAGTCCGCCTATGCTTGTCATGCCGAGCAATCTTGCTATCAGAGCAGAGGAGATTCACAAGCCTGTACTCCATTTTGGCCCCTGTGTCCATTCCTCCCGTGGCAGCCCCCTCAGCCTGCCACACTGCCACCATGGCCAGGAGCTGCTATCGGCTCTCCCCTCCCAGAATCCGTCTCTGTGCCACCTCTCCCCCACCCCCCCAGCTCTGCCCCGCACTCCTCCTGTGACTGTCCACAGTGTCCGTGGGCCCCCATCCTGCTCCTCCACACGCCCTGGGTCTAGACCAGCATCCAGAGTCCAGCCCCCATGGGCAGCTCCACAGGAACCCCCTGAGAGATGGCCCCTCTTGGCCCCCAGGTACGACGACTATGACTATGGGGAGGTGAACCAGCTGCTGGAGCGGAGCCTGAAGGTCTACATCAAGACTGTGGCCTGCTACCCCGAGAGGACCACCAAGCGCATGTACGACAGCTACTGGCACCAGTTCAGGCACTCGGAGAAGGTGCATGTCTCCACGTTCCTGTCGGGTACACGGGGGAGGCTCCTGGGTGGGCTACAGTGCACGAGCCCCCCACAAGGGACAGGAACCCAGCATGACCTTTCCGTGCCTCAGCACTGGCTGCAGAGAGGCCAGAGTCCTTGAGCACTGTGGACACACACACACTCACACGCGCCCACCCACTTCATGTTGCCAGCCCAGATGTCATCCTGGCATCATAGCCCCACCTGCCATGAATTGTCAGGAGGGACCCCCAGCCCCAAGCATATTGTGCAAGATTCCCCAAATACACAAATAATTTCCCTCTGGATGAGATAATTAGGAATCTTAGTCCCAAACTGAGGAACATGAAGGTTTGTTACCCGCATTCCAGGAAGCTCTAGTTTTGAAGCCAAAGTCTTAGGAATCCAAAACATGCATTTAGAGTGTGGGATGATCCTCCATGAGCCCTAAGTGGGCCTATGGCCTTGGCAGGTCACATGGCAACCTCCGTTCCTATGGCAGCACCTTTGTGCCTTTGCGGAGGTACCTGTGCTGTCCCTTCCCTGGAGACTGGGGCCAGACATTTGCCTCCTCTGGGCTCATCGGGAGAACAGCCCCACTGGCAGGAGGCATAGAGGTACCGTCAAGCATAGCAGTGTACCAGCTGCTCTGCGAGCCCACAGGCTGACTGCTGTGGGCCAGGATCTGTGACTCGGCCACAGCCATGTCTGCATGCCGGGCGCCTGCACTCACAACTCTGCCCAGATACCCACAACACCCCTGCAGCTGGCTCTTACTTCCATGCAGAGCCGATGGCGTCACACGCTCACAGCAGGCAGAACTCATGCTGGGAGAGAAGCTGCTACTCTCAGGCTTTAGCCTGAAATGTCCATCTGTTTCTCACATTACATGCATGGTCGGGGTGTTCCTGTCAGCAGAGGGACCTGGCGACTGTGGCCGGTGTTCCCTGGCCAGTGTTCCCACAGGAGTCTGAGCCCTCCCCATCTCCCCTGCAGGTACACGTGAACCTGCTCCTCATGGAAGCCCGGATGCAGGCCGAGCTGCTTTACGCCCTCCGGGCCATCACCCGGCACCTGACCTGAAAGCCACAGCCCAGACAGGCCACGCAACAGCCTTCCCGGGCCTGAGCAGAAGCCGCACGTGACAGACCGCTGGTCCCTGTGGAGACGCCGCAGGGGTGGCTGTGAAGTGCAGTGGTGTGTCTGACTCTGTGACGCTTACCTGACCGCCCCAAGGCCCCTGCAACTGTCCGTCGAGCGCCGGGCGGGCAGCGCTCAGCACCGCACCCTGGGCTTTGTGTGCACACGGGTGTTTTTCCTCCTTTTTTTTTTTTCGATTTCTGAAGTAAGGAAAAGCGCTTACAATCCGCTCCAGCCGTCGCTTTGCAGAGCACGTTCAGGGCCAGCACAGGACGTCCAGGCCCTTGCTGGGCTGCAGACGGGGCACAGGCACCCCTCCCCGGACACCACAAAGGCCCTGGGGCCTCGTTGGGTGCCGTTTGGCTGTTTTCGATGCTCTAGTGACAACGTGACGTGTAATCAGCCACTAGATGTCCGCCCTCAATGTGAAGGCCCCGCCTGACTCTGCTGCCCATCCCAAACATGAGTGTCCACCTTCCACACCAGCAGTCCCCCAGCGCTGCCAGGAGACCCAGGCAGACACAGGGCAACCGGTGCCCACCCCAGACTGACCAAAAAAGTTTCTTTGCACATTTTTCTTTTCTCGTGGTGTTTGTAGGTGGCGGTGAGCAGAGGAAGGAATCTCCCCACTAGACTCCTAGAACTGAGTTCCCGTGGATCTCCCGCAGGAGATCTGCCGGTCTGCTGTTCCAGAGTGTGTCCTGGCCCTCTCCTGGCACAGAGCAGCCCCCACCCTGCCCTGTGTGTGCCATGACCCTTCCCAGTAGGCCAGATTCCTTCCTGCATGCTGGGCAGTGCCCTGCCACGACGCCAAAGCACCCCAGGGACACTCCCGCACTAGCTGCTGAAGGGCTGCTGAGTCTTTGGGGACACCTGAGTGGCCATCCCCAAAGCCCGTTGTGTGTGTGTGTGTGTGTGTGTGTGTGTGTGTGTGTTTGCCAGCCACTGTGGCCTTCACAGAGCACAGCACGGCAAGATCATAGCTTTAATCCACTCTGCATGGGGCCCACCCGGCAGCTACACACACACACACACACACACACACACACACACACACACACACACACACACACACACACACACCCACACCACTCCCCGTGCGTGCGCTCATGTTCACACACATACAAACGCACACATATACCCTACCCCCACTCCCCGCACGCACTCATGCTCACACACACACAAACACACACACAGACACACACACACACCACCACTCCCCGCTCGCGCGCTTATGTTCCTAGACCAGGCGGCTTCTCCAGCAAGGCCTCTCTGCCGCCCACAGTGCTCGAGTGCCCATGACCTGAGGTGTCTCTGAGCTTGGCTGGAGTTTGCGATAGTCAGTCTGAGGAAAAACCATTTAAGATGGAGTGTGGGGCTCTATGGGATGATGGGTGTGGGATGGGGTGGTCGGTGTGGGGCCCCACAGACGGGGCAGGACTCGGGCAGCCCTGGGACTTTGCCGTTGGGCCTCTTTCGTTCACGGCTGAGAGATGGACTTTGTGGGGACAAGGAGGGTGGACACCACAGGCGCTCAGCCAGGAAGGGGGTGCCTGGGCTCAGGCAGCACAGCCACAGCACTGCGCCTGGTTTTCTGCCAGCCGTGCCCGTGGACACACCAGTGCCTTTCCCAGCCTGTCCGGCCAGCATCTGCCCAGCACAGCATGAATCTGGCTTACTGGTGAGTGGACACATGGGCGGCCCGATGGTCACCAGCCCCACGGGCACATGGGTCGTCCAACGGCCACCAGCTATGCACAGGCGGCTCTGGGTGTGCCTGAAGGCTCACTTGAAACCTTGACGCGGGTGCCCAGGGCAGCATTTTCCAGAGAACCCAATTTACTCTAGTAATTTATGTAGTGTAGCTTTGATATTAAATGTGATATTTTTAGACGTGACGCCTGGCTCGCCCGTGGACGGGTGGTGGCCACCTCCACCTCGGACTCACGTGCCAAACTTACACCTGGGGGGGAGCAGCTTAGACATTTGTGAATGTGACCTCTGACCTGTTGCCTGTCCCCAAAACCCAGCCTGTTGTCCCGGGCAGCAGGTTGATTCCCAAGGCTCGGGCCACCTTGCCTTCCACACACGTGTGAGATCCGAGAATAGCCCACTGCCCGTGGCCACCACGTCCTCTCCTATTCCTTTCTCAGGAAGAACCTCGTCCCATGCCCATCCCCCCGCCGCCCTGCTGCTCTCAAGCAGGAAACGGGCCCCCTGGCAGTGCCCAGCCCCGAGGGGTCAGTGCTTCTCAGAGCACCCACCTCTTCCCTCCCTTTGCAAAGCTCCCAAAGCCCCAGTTTGGGTGTGGGCACGGCTGCCCAGCAGAGGCTCAGTGGATACCCGCAGTTGTGCTTTGGCACCTGTGGTGGCAGCACTGGTGGAGGTGTGGGGAGGGAGCAAAGGGTCCTTCAGGCTCGCAGGACAAGTTGGGAGGTGAGAGGTGGGCACTGCCAGCATCTGTGTCCCTTCCCCAGGCTTTCCTGCAGAGGCCCTGTGGTTCCGGGCGGGCGAGTGCAGGCTCTGGAGGGAAGTTCCCCAGTGGGGCAGGCCCCTGTCCTCCCCTGATGTGAGTGTTCCAGGCCCCAACAGCCCCAGGGCTCAGCAGCCTAGGCACAGGCCAGAGCGGGCACACTGGGCACATGGCAGAGGGTCCCTGGCAGAGGAGGCCACAGAGCCTCCATGTGTGCCCCTCTCGTGTGCCCTCTCTCCTATATGCCCTTCCGTGCGCCCCTCTCCTGCCCGATGCTCCCCAAGTGCCTGTGTCCTCCACGCTCACCCCCGGCCACCAGCTCTGTCCTCTGACCCTCAGAGCCGGGCTCGCTTCATCACCCTTCCCTGCCCTCCACTACCTCAGACCTGAGGGCCGGGGTCCCATCTGCAAGGACATGCCTGTATTCAGCCTGCTGCCCACTTGTAGGTGGCTCCAGTTCTGCCTTCGGCCTTGAAGGTGCCTGTAGCTGCGTCCTGTAGGGCCTCGTGTTAGCCTGAGCTAACAGCAACGGCAGTGTGGGTCAGCAGCAGCAGTGTGGGTCTGGACCTTGCCTGCACGCAGGGGGCAGTGCAAGCTGTGTTCTGTTAGTGTCAGGCAGAAACAGTTTCTAGCAGAGGGTCGGAAGCTAAGGGAGTATTGTGAGTGTGTGCGTGTGTGTGTGTGCTTGTGTATGTGCATGTCTATGTGTATTTGTGTGCATGCCACACAGGCCCGTTCCTGCTGGTCCCACACCAGGTCTGCTCTCACTGGGGGCACCGTGTGGGGAAGGGCAGCACCAGCTCTTGCCCCACTCCCAGAGGCCGGAGACAGCCTTGGGAGCTGTGGGGGTCCTCGTACATTTCATCTCGAGACATTACAGAGTGGCCGCTGAGGGGCATTGCCCAGTGGGTCAGTGGTATCCGGTAGTGTCCATTGGGCCAGAACCGGCACCTTCCTGCCGTCATAAGGCCTCCCACAGACCTCAATGGTCTTTGGAGGTACTCGGCCCAAGGCTCACCCGCCTTCCAGCACCCTGGGAGCTGGGCAGGGAAATGGGGTGGGGCGGGGCAGGGGGAGTTTCCAATTCCGATTCTTGGGGCGTGGGGGGACTCGCTGTGCTCTGATCTCTGGAAATGAAACTATCGAAAAAATCACCCGACCGCAGCACAGAAGGGCAGTGCCGGCACTAGGAACCCGCTCCCTGAGTTTGCTCTGCTTCCCTTGCAGCCTCTGCTGAGCCTTAGTGGCTGAGTGAAAACGTGGAGTTTGTGTAGGTAAAATAGGGAGGGAGAAGCTTTGGCCTTCAGTAAAGCCAGAATATCCCCCTCAAACGCTGATTGACCAAGTGTAAGCTTGAGGCCACGAGCCGGCCTCTACAGGAGAGGCCACGAGCCGGCCTCTACAGGAACGGGCAGCCTGGCCCCCAGAAGCCTGGAGAACTGCAGGAGTCCCAGCAGGGGTGTGTCCCCCTGAGAGGCCACTTCTCTGAGTGGGCTGCTGCCGGGCCCTTGTTGGCCACAGAGTGTCGGCCTTTGCCTAGCCCAGACGCTTCCGCTCTGCCCACCCCCTCTGGAGAGAAGGCACAGTCCCCTTCCTCTTTCTCTTCCTCTTCTCCTCCCTGAAACCAGCCAAACCTAGGACGGCTGGTGGCCACAGGAGGACGCTCAAGAGCAAACCAGGCGTGTCAGCCCCACCCTGCTTCCCTGTGCCAGTCAGGGAGAACTGGATGGACCCTTTAGTGCAGCGGATGGAGACTGGACTCGAAACCTCCCTCACCCCGCTCCGTGGGGCGCCCCTGGTGACTGTGGGCTGAGTCCCCCCGCCCCCCGCGGGAGTGCAGACACCCCCAGCTGTGAGCGAAGCCGCGGTGTGCTGCGAGTGGCCTGTCAGTATTACCCAGCATTGCCATTGTGTCCCTCAGCCCTTTGTGTGTTCGGTGCCACAGAAGCTGTGATGTGCTCCCTGGCTAGTCCCGTGCATAGTTACTGTAACCTTGTTCTCATTCTCCAGAGCACGTCACTGTGGCTAGTGCGAGGCCGAGCCCAGAGTCCGTCCTCAAGGTTCCCGTTAGAATAAATAAACCAGCTGGAGCATGGGTGCGTCCAGGTCTCACTTGGTGTTCATTGTCCGCTGACCATGTTCTAGTGATTGTTTCAGAAGCAGCCACTTGCCGCCTTCCCTGGTGGCACCGCCTATGCCAGGCTGGGAGCCCCTGCAGAGAGGGGCGAGCCGCAGAAACAGGTTTTCTGTTGCTTAGTGGCTGGCCTGAGTGGGTCTGTGTGATATTCCGGTACTTTGAAGCCTCCGTTTCTTACGGAGTTTTGTTTTCTGGAGGGAGGGGGTGTTGTATGACAGATGCGGAAGGAGCCGTGGGTGGGCCAGGACAGGTTTGAGATAAAGGAGCCTCGGGTGGGCAGGACAGACAGGTTTGAGATAAAGGAACCGTGTGTTAACATGTTAACAGCAATTCATAACTGCACTTTTTATGACATTTTGAAAAATCTATTTATAGGTACAGAACAATGGGTTTTGTTAAACTATCATTTATACTTGCAGAAATTTATTTCGTTGTTATTAGTAGGAATTTTATTAGTTCAATAAAAACTGGCTAAACAGAACCTCAGTGATTGACTATTCTTGTAACTGGTGACTGGCTGGTGTGTGTGTGTGGGGGGGGGCAGTGTGCTTGCCTCCTTGCTGTGAGCTCTGCATCCAGAGAGCACAATATGTTGCATTTTCTCTTACTGGCTCCTAGCGCTTCTTAGAATGTTCTTTTTTTTGTGTGTGTGTGTGTGTGGGGGTCACATCTGGCGACGCTCAGGGAGTTACTCCTGGTGGTACTCAGGGGGACCATATGGGATGCCAGGGATCGAACCCGGTCGGTGGCATGCAAGGCAAATGCCCTACCCACTGTGCTATTGCTCTGGCCCTAGAATGTTTTTTTTTTTTAATTTTTTTTTGCTTTTTTTTTGGGGGGTCACACCCAGCTATGCTCAGGGGTTACTTCTGGCTCTGCGCTCAGGAATTACTCCTGGCGGTGCTTGGGGACCATATGGAATGCTGGGGATCAAACCTGGGTCAGCTGCTTGCAAGGCAAATGCCCTACCTGCTGGACTATTGCTCCGGCCCCTAGAATGTTCTTTAAGAGACTGAAGCCCTCTGCCTGGGTTTGGTGTTGTGATTGTCTGAGCTATCACTGTATCACAACACAGCCTTCCTGTTAGCCATAAAGCAGCAAGTGTGAGGGCTCCAGGGGTCCAGCCCAACTCTTCTCCATGGACACCCAAATGGAGAGGTGGGGCAGTCCCTGGAAAGTCGTTTCTCCCACTGCATCTGGAGGAGAGGCACTGGCTGAGGGACAGTGCATTGGCATTCAAGATGCTCTGAGCTGTGTGAGACTGGCTGGGCGGCTGCTCGTGAAGACAGGAAAGGAGGGAAGCAGGGACAGAGGGTCCCCAGAAAGGCCGGGGCAGTCAGTGGGGTGGAGCACCTCCAACGTGGGTTTATAAATGGCTCCTAAGTGACAGCTCACTCCTTCTCACTTCAGACTTCTTGGAAAGCCACGCCCCCATGCCCCATTGCCTCTACAGCCCTCAGCGACCACCAGTCAGCCACAGCCCCACCCCCACCCAGACACACCTTCTGACACAGTCCAGGGGGTGGGGCTTCTGAATAGCCTGGAGCCCCTTTGGAAACCACCCAGAGCACCGGGTCCTGTCAGCCCCATCTCCTTTGCCATGTACAGCGCAAAGGACATGGCAAACATGGACAGACGAGCCTTGCGGATGAGCACATGGGCGCTTTGCCTGTGTGGGTGTTGTCAAGGGGCCGCCAGCCCCCCTCTTCTGACCCCACCTAGCAGACCCCTGGGTTCCCTGCCAAGTGTAGGGAGCTCCAGTTCCACACAGGCCTGCCTCTCGTGTCTACCTTTCTCACTTAAGACATCCTATTCTTGCTATCCGGCATGGTCACCTTGATGGAAAAGATGACCCAAAAGCATCTTGGCAAGTTCATGGCTCTCATTCAGCAGTAAACAAAGGGCTTCCTGCAACCCCGGGAAAAATGGAGGCAGCCCCTGCAGTGAGGCTCTGTTGCCACCAGAGGGCGCCAAGTCTTGCAGTCCCACCTGAGTCTTGGTGTACCTGCCGCAGTGAGGCGCTGTTGCCACCAGAGGGCGCCAGCTCCAAAGCACCCCTGTGACAGTGCAGCACCCCAGTTACTGCCAACTGCTGGCCCTCAAATTCTTCAAAGCATGCCCAGACGTCCTGCAGGGGCTGCCCTAAGGTGGAGGACAGTGAGTCTCCATCCTCACCACGGGGGTGACCTGGTGACCTGCTCACAGCTCTCCTTGCAGGTGTCCCCACTCTGACCCTTTGCAGCCCCAGGTGTCCCCATGGCTGCACCGGAGACCCTCCAAGGGCTTGGGGTTGTCGGGGAAGACAGCCCCCCATTTCCAGAAGGAGCACCAACTTGAGAGTCATCTCTCTGGAGGACAGACATGGGACATGACACTCATATGCATGAAACACAAAGGATCCCAGAACTCAGGTTACCAAGGACTGGAGACTAGGGGACAGTGATGGACAGCGGGGTCTGGAGCAACCAGGGATGGTATTGGGGCACAGTGCCCATTGTGGGCCTCTGGGACAGTGATGGACAGCCAGGGGTCTCTACAACGGTGGAGCCTGGAGCGAACAGGGCTGGCATAGGGGCACAGTGCCCGCTGGAATGGCAGGACAGATTCTCCCTTCTCGTCTGGAATTACTGGGATTGAGCCCACAGCTGGAGGCTGGGGTGTGCCACCTGGTGACTTCTGATACAGAGAAACACATCCACCCATCGCCAGAGCCCAGACCACACACCCTCAGAAATCCCCAGGACTGCTAGGGAGTTGTCAGCAACTACTTTATTGAGCGTTGCAAGGAGCGCGTTGTACATGGCCATAAGAGTCAGTTCTGCGCCCTCCCCACTCTGCTCCCAGTTGTGGCTGCTGTGGGGTTGTTTCCCTTCCTGCGGGCTCCGTGGGGTGGGCCCTTGACCCTTCGTCCTCACGCTCCCCTGACCAGGCCTCTGCTTCCCAGATGGGGCCCACCCATCCCATGCAGGCCCACCTCTGAGAACCAAGTCGCTGGCTGAGGGGTGGAGGGAGAAGCTGCGTAAAGGCACCGTGGGGGGTCCAGAGGCCCCCCCCCGCTCCGGCCATGACCCGCCATCTCCCACTGAGCCACGCTGAGCCACGCGTCTCCCTCCCATCAGCCCCACCCACTGTGCCACACCCCTTAGGGACCTTCTGCTTATCATCCCTCCCAGGTTTCCCAAAGGCCACAGAGAATAAGGCCAGGCAGCCAGGAGAGAGGAACACAGCTAAGTGGCTGCAGAGGCAGCTGGAGGCCCTGTCCCTTGCCTGCTGCCTTGGGGGCTCTCCTCCACCCCCTCAACTCCCCCAGTGCAGAACCTCTGTGGGGCTGCCTGGTGGGATCCCCTGCACACCCCTCAGTCCCAGTGCAGACGCCAAGCTCTGTGCACACACACATACACAAATACACACACCCCTACACGCACACACACACCTGCACACACTGTCCAGCCTCTCTCCAGGCCACCGCCACCACCACGCAGCCAAGTGAAGCAGAGTCCGGCACAGGCTCACACACTGGACAGGGGGCCACTCCGTGCCCCTGGCACCCGGGGCACCCGCGCCCTGCAGACGTGCCCCTGCCTCACTTAGCTGTGTTCCTCAGCTTACAGAGGAGCCCGTCTTCCTGCCCCTTCCGGACCCTCTGCTGGCTGAGCCCAAACTCTCTAGTAGTATGCAGCAGCCGGGCTCGTCCCCAGTCATCTCCCTGCCTGGACAGCACCCAAGGGCCCAGATGGTCCCTCTCTTGGGTGGGGGTGAAGCAGTGTCCTCCCTTCGAATGATACCAGGGGCGCTGGTGTCCATGGGAAGGCAGCTGTCCCACCCCAGATCCGCCGCAGGGTGCTGTCCGTCCACTCCCAGCTCTGGCCCAGCCCCTGCAGAGACCCGGCTCCCAGGCTTGCATTTCCGGTGACTTTTTAACAGTCCTTTGTGGGCAAAAGGCCTGGAGGTGAGGGAGAACGAGCTTCACGTGGGGATCTTGGCGCTGCAGAGGCCATGCCATGGCACCTCACGCCCGGGGTGCCACGTGCATGCGCACTTAGCTCGTCTCTGCCGCCGGGTTCAGCCGTGCAGGAAAAGCTGCAGATGATCCTCCAGAAGTTCAGGACAGTGACCTGGCAGCCCAGAGCCGGCGGAAGGGGACAGGAGAAGCCCAGAGATAGGGGTGGCTGACCGCTGACCCTAAGGGAGAGGGGCAGAGTCGGAGAGTTAAGGGAGGGGGAGAGAAGCTGAGGAGGAGGAGCAGGAGGAGGGATAGAGCAGCAGAGAGGAGGAGCAGGAGGGGGTGCACGAAGGGGAGATTCCTCTTCTCAGCCACCCTGGTCTTTGTTCCAATGTGCTGCCCTCGGCTCCCACCCTCCCCTGGCTGAGTGGCAGCTGGCACCCAGCAAGGGGCAGAAGTGTCAGAAGCATGGGACGGAGGCTCCAGGGTTGGAGTTAGCTGCCACCACAGAGCACATTCGCCCAATCCCTCCCACCCTGTCCCCCACATCCTCCACAGACACGCAGCCCCCACCAGCAACGGCCAGAACGTCCCCATCCTGGACAGGGGTCATCCGTAAGGGACCAAACAGTGCAGTTATTGGGAAGCGTGGAGAAATCAAAGCTGCCTCTTCAGACTCTACAAGTCTCCGGAGCTGTCCGGGACTCCGCGGGGTCCGAGGCGTCTGCAGACCCCAAACACCACCTGGACCAGGCCCCGACGGTGCCTGAAGCCGTGTTGAAGAGCAGCATGACGGCGCCCCCAGGCCACGGCGATGTCCCTGCACACGCCGGGATGGCGCCCACCGTGTGCACAGGGAAGGCAGCCACGTCCAGCAGCACGCGAGCAGGCAGCCCCAGCAGGCGGCACACAGTCTTGAGCAGGCAGCAGAGCACCCGCAGCAAGGCCCGCAGCACCCGCAGCACCTGCAGCAGCTTCCAGGGGATGCCCAGCAGCTCCTCCCGATGGCCAGCACGTAGGACACGACGGCCGAGCCCAGCCGGTAAAGGCCACTCTCCACGGTCAGGGCCACCTGCTGGGCGACGAGCCACAGGAGCTGCAGGGTCCCCCGCAGGACCCCCAGGGCCAGGGAGCAGAGCAGCCTCAGGAGGCTGACGAACGGGGCGGTGATTAGGCCCAGACCTCGGCCCAGCACACTCCCTGCTTCCTCGGCCTCCTCTGGCGGCAGTGATGGCGGGGCAGACACGGGCAGGGGCTGGGGGGCCCCCTGGGCCTGTGCCCGCTCCTCCTCCTGCAACAGGTTGACAGTTTCCAGAATCTTCTTCATCTTCTCCGTGTCCTGCTCCGACTCGCCGCAGTTGTCGTGGAAGAGCCGGGGCGGGCGGGCAGCAGCTGCTCCAGGTCTCTCACCATCACGTCCTCCAGGACCGCCCCGCCCGCGGGTACTGCACGAAGCCCATGGCCCAGCCCCGCCGGGCACGGCACAGCAGGCCGCCAGCCACACAAACTCGGGCACAGCCACACGGCCGCTCAGCGTGTGCTCAGAGGGCACGGCGCCCGCCAGCAGGTACAGGGCCGGCCCCGGGCTGCACTGTGGGAGCAGCGCCCGCTGCAGCAGGCCGTGCAGGTTGCTGTGCCAGCGCGCCCGGAAGGACGGGCTCATGGGCACCGCGTTAGTGAGCGTGAATGCGGCCTCGTGTGCGTCACCGCTGAGCGGCCACGGGAACAGCTGCCCTTGCTCATACTCGGTGTCCACATAGTCCACACTCAAGGCTTGCCTGCTGCCCAGCTGGCTCCCGGCGACTGCCACCTCTGCCTCATCTGTGGCCTCCTCCTGGGCACTGTCCGAGTCATCGAGCTGAAACAAGAGAAGTGCCGGGAGCAGCCGTGAGCCGGAGGCACCTAGGATGTCCCTGCACCTGCCTCTGCAGTGGCTCCACTCAGGCAGGGGCGGCAGGACACAGGCACCTTTCCCACAGTCCTGGGCCTGGTGACACCTTCCACAGGCTGATGATGCTCCCTGTGACTCCTCCACCTGCAGCACATGCCACACACACACGCACTCCTGCACAGCACACGTGCACTCCCACACCCGTGGACACCCGTGCTGGCACACACACTCATACATGCATAAACTCACATGCACACACTCACACATCCACGCTCATACACACGTGCACACACGCAGCCTTACACATGCACACACACAATACTCACACATGCACACACAGATGGAGAACATGGAAAGTGTGTGCAAGCATGTATAGGCACATATACGCGTGTGTGTGCGTGCGCACACTTGGCAGGACACCAAGGGGCGGGAGGAAACAGGACTCTGAGCACGGAATCTGACCTGGCAGGCCTGGCAGCTCCTGGGACCCACGTACTTTTCCACGCTCCACAGGCAGCTGCTTACCAAGCTGTGTGCCCACGGCAGACGGGTGTGTGTCCCCCACAGCACCACTCCCCCAGGACAGACCGACCCAGTGTCATCAGGGCCTCCAGAGGCCTCAACTTCTGGGTCACAGACGCCCTTTGCAGAGGAACCAGCAGCCACAATGGCCTCCCTCCCAGGGGAACCTGCGGGGCGGCAGGCCCTGGGGCTACAGGAGCCTCCTCCCCGCGGCCGGTCCCTGGGGCTGAGTGCACGGTAGGTAGCTCAGCCCTGGTTTTATGGGAATTTGTTTCTACTTCAGCACAATGAAGAGGCTTCAGGACTAGCTGCTCTCTCTGCTAGAACCCTGCCCTGGATATCTCGTAAGAAATTTCTGTGCACAGTTAGCACCAGAAAAGCACATCGCTTCTCTCCACAAGGCTGTTTTCCTTTACTGGACAGTAACATCTACTCAGCACTGTGAGGGTCTCCAGGCAGTGGTCACTGAGCCGGGCGGCTCAGTGCGCAGACCTGGTACTTCCACGCACGAGGCCTGCACCCCTGAACTCCAGGCCAGCTCTGCGGCACAGTAAACCCTTGGAGTTGCTGGTTTCTCTGTGTCTGTTTTTGGAAGGGAAGAAGAGGTGCCAGGGGTCCTGCAAGCGTGTAGGGAAGAGGCAAGGGACAGGAAGGAAGAGCAGGCAGGACCACCAGCCAGTGGAACGGCACAGGAGAAGGGGACTTCTGCCCAGAAAGTGCTAGCCCCCTGACTATGGGCACAGCTATTTCCCTGGGGGCAGGGCTCTGAGGGGCTCTGTGGTGTTGTGGTGTGAACACACACACATATACACAGACATACACAGACACACACAAACATACACACATGCATACACAGACATACACACATATAAACACATACACAAACACATACAAACAGATACAGATATACACACATGGGGGGCCCTCTCTCAAGCACAGGAGCCGGGTGACTCGGGAACATCAGATAAGGTTATCAGAGCTGGCCAGCGGGCAGTGCTGGAGTGAGCTAGAATCCACCCACCGTGGAAACACCCAGCTGGCTCTGAGGGGGAGGGGCTGCCAGGGAAGCAGGATGGGGGAGGGGCTCTTGGGGTCTCTCAGCTCTTAGGGGGCCTCTTGGCTCTCATGGGGTCTCTCGGCTCACCCTCGGAACACAGCCCTCGGGCTGGAGAATGCTATTGCTCTGTCCACTTCTTGGCCGGCCTCCAGGGTCAGGCTGCTGCATCCTGAACCGAGTCACCCTTCCTCCCGGCCACTCCTCACACTCCTGTCTGGAGGGTCAGTGGCTTCTCCCAGCCTCGCGAGGACAGATGGTGCCAGGGATGCAGTGGCCAGTCCAGTCCCTTTTCAAATGTTTGAAAAACAAAGATGGCACATGGGGCGGGGAGGGAGATGCCCCTTCCCAAACTGGCCATCGTAGCAAGGGGACAGCGGTGGCCACAGGGAAGGACTCTGGGGTCCCCTGTGGCTGCCACCTTCCCACAAAGCCCAGCTCCCCGCCACCCCCGACGGTGCTCACTCACTCTCCTGGAAGATCTTTCCAGAACCTGTCTGGGGCGGGGTGGAGGGTGTCACCCTGTCATCTACTCTGCCCTCTCCTGGCACAGACATGCCTGCATCCGCCCACACCCCACTGTCCCCTGCAGCCCACGAGCGCAGCTGCCCTCTCCAGGCCCAAACAAGAACCGCCTCTTGGGGCGGGCAGCTCTCAGAAGCTTGAGAAGCCACTGCCCACACCTCACCCCTTTGGTCCCCTCACAAGCTCGGGGCTGGACTTGGGGAGCCTGGTGCTGGGTGCTGGGTGCAGGAGCCCCCTGTTTCCACAGTCCCCTGGTGACTGGAGAGGGCCCTGCCACTCCCCACTCCCTGTGTCTGTCTGCTGGAGACAGATCCTGCTGGCTGGCCACTCAGCCCGTCTCAGAGCTGCTTCTCAGAGCAATCTGCAGCAGAAGAGCCGGAGGCTCCGGTCACTCACGTCCACTACATGATGCCCAGCAGTCCTTCAGTGACCGGAAAGGGCAAGAGTTGCTGGAATCAGCATGTGATCTGCCTCTGGATTCACTTTTTATTTCTGCGTGTTTTTGGGGGCAGGCAGAAGTGATCAGTGCCCTGGAAGTGGGCTCTGAGTGGTCGTCAGGGACAGAAGGTTCTGAAAGGTTCTGGAAGGTTCTGGAAAGGTTCTGGAAGGTTCTGGAAGGGGCTGTCGTTCTAGAAACCAGGCCAGGCAGATAACTGGGAGTGAAAGGGACCCACAAAGGGAAGAATTTATTTTCCTATTTTTCACTTACAGAGCGGAAGCTTATAAGGAGGGGGCCCTTTGAAACGCGAAGAATAAAATCTTTATTCCGCTAGGAAAGTCCTTGGACAGCCCTGAGCTTGGCAGTCGTGCTCCTGACGGAATTTTAGAGTGGGCTGTCAGGAGCAAAGCCATAAACCAGCCAAGGACTTGGCTAACTCACAGAAATAGAAACCCAGTAATAAATGCTGTCTGCGGCTTCCCCGCACACAGGACCTGCCCCTCGGACCCTGCAGGTCATTCAGAGACATGAGTCAGAGCAGATGGGATGGGGCAAGACCTTCCCCTGTGACTGGCCAGAGGCAGAGATCAGCACCCGCTGCAGGTGCTGAGGGCAGTGGCCCTAAACTGTCCAACCAAGGCAGGGCCAGCCCAAGCCCTGCCTGCTGACACCTGGGGACCGTCAGGATGGAGGAAGGGGTGGGGGGGGGAAGCAGGGAGGCAGAGCCCCAGGCTGTGATTTTCACCGTGGGAGGGAAGATGGGGATATGGCCTCAGAACTCACCTCCCCGGCCAGGCACACCGCAGCCTTGGTGAGGCTCAGCCCAGGCACAGGACAGGCCCACAGCACAGCAGCTCACCCCAACACAAGCACCGCCCAGCACACACACACACACACCCCTTGACACACGGCAGCACACACCACCTCTCACTCATGTGACAGCATGCATTACCTCACACATGACAGGACATACCACCACTCACACATGACAGCATGCACCACCGCTCACACACAAGACAGCAAACACCACCGCTCACTCACATGCCAGTACACACCACCTCTCACACAACCGCACACACCACTGCTCACACGACAGCACCCACCACTGCTCACACACGACAGCACACACCACTGCTCACATACATGACAGCAGGCACCACGGCTCACATACATGACAGCACGCACCACTGCTCACACATGACAGTACGCACCACTGCTCACATACACAACAACGTGCACCACTGCTCACACATGACAGCACACACCATTGCTCACATACATGATAGCATGCACCATTGCTCACATGCATGACAGCACACACCACTGCTTACATACATGATAGCATGCACCATCGCACACACACATGACAGCACGCATCACCACTCACACACATGACAGTACGCATCACCTCTCACACACATGACAGCACGCACCCCCTGCTCAGTACAGCGCATAACTCGGTTGCTCATGGCAGGGAGGGTCAGCTCTGGTTTGGCTTCTTCAGTTTCCTCTGCCCGCCCCCTCCAGCCTCCTCCATCCTCTCACACAGCCTCTCACTGGGGACAGATAAATGCCATCTTGAAGGGGACACACCCACGGGTGGGGATGTCTTAGGGAGACTTGGAGATTTGCAAAAGGTGCCTCACGACCTGACATCCACCCCCGCATGTGTGTGAGAGAGAAAGAGAGAGAAGAAGAGAGGGGAAGAGAAGACAGAGACAGAGGGAGGGGAGAGGAGAGAGAGGAGAAAGAGAGGAGGAGGGAGAGAGGAGAGAGAGAGGGAGAGAGAGGTGAGAGACAGGGAGGAGAGGAGAGGAAGGAAAAAGAGAGGAGTGAGAGATGAAGAGAGAGAGAGAGAGAGAGAGAGAGAGAGAGAGAGAGAGAGAGAGAGAGGAGAGAGGGCGCACGCACTCAGTGAAGCACACAGTGAGCATTGCTATAGCGGCTTCCTTGTAGGTCCTCAATGGCAGGTCCCGCCCCCGTCTGTCAGAACCGCAGTCAGCCCGCCCCTGGCTTCCTGTGTCCCCTCCAGAAAGGGTGTCTCTGAGGGACAGGAGCCTCAGTGCTGGCTTGTGCGCAGGAAGCTCCCACTGCAGGAAGAGCAGCCCCACACATGACGGCACCAGGCTCTGCTCGCTGACCTCACCAGCACTGACCCTGGGCCACCTTCCTCTGGCGGGAACGAAGGGTCCCGCAAGATGAGCTGTTAAGCCTCCACACGAGCAATGAGGTCCAAGCGTCTGTAGCGCAGGGCCAGAGCACTGCATCAGGAGCACCCAGTCAGGGTGCAGCTCCCGCTGTGTGACCTTGGGCACAGCAACCAACCTCTCTGAGCCATCTCCTCATCCATCGCTTGCTCGTTCAGGTTAAGTGCTGACCCAAGTCCAGTCTTGCAGTGTTCTCGCTACAGCATGGCAGGTGGGCCCCAGGGGAGGAGCTCTGGTCACCCCCTGGAAGCACCCAAAATTCTTCCACTAGGGGCTGAGGAGCTACAGCTCGTGGGCTAAGCCAGAGCAGAAGCACCCAGGCTGACCGGACTGGCCAAGGTGTCCAAGATCAACAGACCCCCCAAGGGCCCTATGGTTTCTCTGCCTCCCTCTGGTCCTTAGGAGCCTTGGGTTAAATTCCAGAACGAGCTCAGCGTAAAACCCAGCAGGGCATGAGAGAACTGCCACAGTCAGGGGCAGACAGAGGCGAGCCAGGGCTGATGGGGCTCTGTGAGGTGCCGGCTCTGAGTGCCAGGGGCACCTTGGCATGGCTGCCCAGGAGGGTCTAGGGCCGCACCCCACCCCGCACCTCCCCTCCTGGCCTCGCCTCACCAGCACCCCCGTCCTGAGTCAGCACCACTCAGTGCATCAGCTGCTGTCTGTCCAGCTCCCTCCCTGTCCAGCCCCAGGGCCCCCTCCGCTGAGACCTGGCTCTCGGGGCTCCTGGACCCCCTCCCAGCACCCCTCCGCACCATGGGGCCCTGGACCAGCTGGTGGCCAGCTGGGCCCTGCCCTCCACCTCCTCACTCTGCAGACTCAGCAGAGGGAATGTGAGGCCCGTGTTTACCTGCAGTGATGGCTGCGGTAACGCCACAGTCGCAGCTGGCACTTAAGTGCAGGAGCCGCATATAGAGCCGCATTCAGCCCAGCCTGGCTATTCCTGTCCTGGCGAGGCTCACCTGCTCCCCGACATCCCACTTGCATTCCAGCTCTGCCCCCGCCCCCTCATACTTCACCTGCTCCAGACCCCGGGGCCAAAGCAGAGCCATCTCTTGGGACCATCACGGGAAAGGTGCTTCACCAGTTCGTGAGTGTGAGTGTGTGTGTGTGTATGAGTGTGTGTATGCCTGAGAGTGTCAGTGTGTATGTGAGTGTGTTGGTGAGTATCAGTGTTTGTTTGTGGAACTGTGTATGTGTGTGCCGTGTGTCAGTGTGTGCCAATGTATGAGTCTGTATATGTGTATCAATGTGTGGGTGACTGTGTGTGTGCACACGCATGATGTGTGTCAATGTGTGTGTAAGCACATGCATGCTGTGTCATTGTGTGTGTGTGTGCACACTCATGCTCTGGCCCCAATGTGCAAGTGCCCCAGGAGAGGGACCGTGTCTCTTCCTTCCCTGTACCACAGGCACCGCACTAGGTGGTCCAGAGTTCTGGGGGCAGAGGCTTGGGTACCTTCCTCACTGGGGCCGAGTCCTCTGTGGTCCTGGGAACCTGGGTGAGTGACCAGCACCTCTCATTTGGGGCCGGAGGCACTAGGGCAGGAGGCCACTTGGCTGGGGAGCCAGCCTGAAGGCCCCCAACTGGAGGTGGGGAAGGAGGAGTGAGTCCCCAGGGGTATGGGGTGACCCTCACTGGGCAGGAGACAAGGGGCAGAACCGAGAGGTGCTTGGGTTTCCAAGTGGTCTGACAACGAGTACAGTCTGGAAAAACTGGTTTGTGGCCCAGGGTCCCCAACTCGGAGCGGTCCCTTGACTCCCAGAACTGTCTTTATCTTATCCTCAACCCAAGGGAACTCCAGGGATCCAGGGAGAGCAAGGGGGGAGTGCAGAAGGGGCGGTTTCCAGCAGGGCGCTGTGGAGGCACCCTGCCCCTGGGGGGCCCTGAGCCTCTGCAGCCCACCTCTCTCTGTCTCCGTGTCTCTGTGTCTCTGATTCTGTCTCTGTCTCTGTCTCTGCCTCTGCCTTTCTCTCTCTCTCTCTGTCTCTCTCTGTCTCTGTCTCTGTCTCTGTCTCTGTCTCTCTCTGTCTCTCTCTCTCTCTCTCTCTCTCTCTCTCTCTCTCTCTCTCTCTCTCTCTCTCATTCTCTTTTTTCACCCTCATGGGCCCCATCCCTCGGTCCCCGCCGCTCCCTCCCCGCGTTACCTGCGGCTCCACCAGCCAGCGCGGCGCGGCGGCGGCTGCGGGGGGCGCAGGGCTCGGGGCGCGGAAGGCCGAGTAGAGGGGCGCACGGTGGCGGGTGCTGTAGAGGGTGGCGAAGCGCGCGGCGCCCCCGAGCGCTGGCACAGCTTCACCGCGTCGTCGAAGCGGCCGGTGGGCGCGGCCCCGGCGTAGAAAAAGCCGTCGCAGTCCCCGAAGCCGGCCTCGTCCTCCCGCACCAGCCGGGCCTGCCCCGGGCGCCGCCAGAGTGGCCAAACAGCCGAGCGCCAGCCAGCGCGCGGGGCCCATGGCGGGGTGCGGGTGAGGGGTGAGGGGTGCGCAGGGTGCGGGGTGCGCGGGGCGCGCAGGGGTGCGGGGTGCGCGGAGCGCGGGCGCGGCGGGAAGCGGACGCGGGCAGCGCGCAGGGAAGTGGGAGCGGCGGGCAGCGGGCGGGCCGGGCGGGTGCCGGGGGCGGGTCCGGCCCCCAGGCCGCGCCTCCTTTCGCCGCCCTGAAGATGGCTGCGACGTCCCCGGGGCGCCCGGCTGGACGCGCGCGGGACCCGGCGCTGAGCTCCGCGGGGCCGCGCTCCCCTGGTGGCCGGCGGGGCGGGGACGTCCCGGGATGGGCGGGGAGTACGAGTAGCTCCCGCACCCCACACTCCGCCTCCCCGCGGCTCTGGCACTTAGGGTCCCCGCTGGACACCGCAGCCCTGCGGTCCTGGCTGGGGTGGACTTGGGGTGCTATCCTGGGGGACCGTTGGCCTTTCGGAATTATACTGTGATGTGAGATCGCACCTCCCACAGTGCCGACCCCATAAATAGCCGAGCTTCTCCTGGGACAACTCCTCTCCCCCTACATCCTCCATGGCCGAGCTCCCCCAGGGCCTCTATTCCTGGGTCTGTTTGCTCCCAGGACCACCCACTTCCCTAGAGGGCCCGGTGTGTCCCAAGCCCAGGGCTGAAGCCGTGTCAGGGCTTTGCTGGGGACAGAGTTGAGGCTCCAGGTACTCTGCAAAGGATTTCAAGTGTGCGGAAACCTGAGAACAGATGTATGTATGTTTATGTGTGTGCATATGTGCCTGTATGTGTATCTGCGTAGATGTGTACATGTGTTGTGTGCAGATGGTGTGTGTGTGTAGGTGTGGTGTCTATGCATGGGTATGTGTGCAGTGTGCGTAAATGTAGATGGGTGTGTCTGTGTAGTGTATTCCCGTGTCCATGTATCTGGGTGTAGGCATGTGTATATATGAGTACATGCCTGTATGACATGTTTGTGTGTTTGTGCTATGTGCATGTGTGTGGAGAGGGTGGTACATGCATGAGTGTGGAGGGGACTGTACACATGTGGGAAGTGACTGTACGTGTGTGGAAGTAACTACACTCGTGTGTGAAGGTGACTGCATGTATGGAGGTGATATTTCTGCACACTTTGTGGATGTGACTGTACACGTGTGAGGAGTGACTACACGTATGTGGAGGTGACTGCATGTGTGTGATGACTGCATACGTGTGTGGAGGTGGCTCCCTGCGTACGTGTGTGGCGGGGGAGGGACGTGCTCCCTAGGGACTCCCGTCTGAGAGGAGGGAGAGCCTCAGCTGCTCCGTCCTGGTGAGGCAGAGACAGGGCTCGGCCTGCTGGTTTCCGGTTCCTCCTGCATGAACCTGGGCGGCTCCAGAGGCTGCGGTGCCTGGTTTGCTTTTCTCTGGTGACTAACCTGAAGCTGTAGGCCTGGCTCAGCTCAGGTGAGACACACAGGCTCTGAGTCACGGGCAGCTGACGGGCTTGTGCTGCAAGCAGCAGACACCTGGCAGAGCAGCCTCCTGCCTGGCAGCGCTACTGGGGTGTCAGGGTGGGGCTGGTATTTCCACCTCCCGAGGTGCCAGTGTGGTGCCTCCTCCTCTGGGATCCTCCAGCTGTCAGAGGCTCCTTGGCAGGAGAAATGTGACCCCTTCACCCCCCATTCAGAGATGCATTTAATTTTTTTCCTAAAACTGGGAGTTGACTTCCACACCTTAGGGGGCAGTGTACAGGGGCCATACAGACCTCCGGCCTCTTGCAACTGCCCTTCTCATCCCCAACCCAGGGAAGTAGCTCCTGCTCCTGTTTCTGACCCATGTGGAGGGAGTCTAAGACAAGCAGTTTTCACGCCTCTGACATTCAGCTGCATTGTACAAGCCGTGGAGCGTAGGGAAATAGTCTGGGCAGGGAACCCTGTACCCCAAAAGGTCCCTTGAGCACCGCCAAAACTGAGCCCTGAGTGCAGAGCCAGGAGTGAGCCCTGAGCACTGCTGAGAGTGGCCCAAAAGCAAAAGGAAAAAGGAGAGGAGACATAGGGCATGGCCCAGCTCTGGTCTGGTGCTGACTCCTGTCTCCTGCTGACGCCTCTGCCCCCACTGTGAGCCACTGTCCACTGCCAGCACCTCCACTGGAGTGCTCTACCTTTTGTTCTGTTTGTGTGCTTGTTTTTGCTTTTTGGGGTCAACCCGGGGATGCTCGGGGGGGTTACTCCTGGTTCTACACTCAGAAATTACTCCTGGCGGTGCTCGTGGGGTCCATATGGGATGCCGGGGATGGAACCTGGGTCAGCCCTGAAACGCCTCTATCCCCTGGATTGTCACTCTGGCCCTGAGCACTGTATATTTTTAACTCATTTTTTAAAATTTATCTAGATCAAATATATCTTGCTTTGTATAAGAATATTAAATAAAACTTCCCGGGACATCAGGAAGCTGCTCTGAATGTGGGCAGAGCGGGAGGGGGGGGAGGGCAGGGACAATGGAGGGCACTTGGGTCCCCTGCAAGCAGCTACGTGCACAAGAGCCCCCTTTGGGTGCTCGGACTAGAAGAGAAAAAAATAAACCAAGTAAGCTTTGGAGAAAACACCCCCCCTAATGCAGCTCATGCTGGTGTCTGCTATGCCTTGGCCTAGCAGGGACTCAGGGGCTCTCTGGAGGACCCCTCACCACCTGTTCTTTTTAAAATCATAATATTTTAGGTTGATTACGGCTGTGTTACAGTTCCTGGTGTGTCGGGAGGCATGCGCCGGGGTCCCCAACAGTGTCAGGACAGAGGTTGTCTTCTACCTCCGAGGATGCCGGAGAACAGATGAAAACTCATGAGTCGGTGCAGTTCCAAAAAATGGCTTTTAATAGTACAAAAGCTCTTCCACAGCACTAGAAGATGGAGCAAAAGGCCAAAGAGCAAAAGGCTAAAAGCCAAAGGCCAAAAGGAACCAAAGGCAAAGGTAAAAGGTGAAGGGGCCTCAAGTCAGCCCCTTATATACACCAAAGTAATCCAATCGGGAGGTTGTCATGCCAACAAAGAACCCTAAACAGAGTGTAGTGCCACACCCTATTGTAGGTATAAACAAAGGTTACACCAAGGACTAATCCCGAGATTATCTCTTATGTAAAACACTGGAGAGAGAGGGGCTGATATAAAGTAATACATCTTAACTTCATGAGCTTCATGTAATCTAGATGGTACCCACAAGGTCCTTATTATCTGCACCAGGGTGATTCTGAGTATCTTGTTCTCATGCACTGAAAGGGTCATACTCAGCCTGCTTAGAGCAAACTAGTATGATCCTTCCTATAGTCTACCTTTAGTCTCAGCGTAGCCAGGGTGGTAGTCTCCTGGTAAATTCTAACTGTCCCACGCTGGGTGCAGTGGGTATAAAGAGGAGCTGTGCCCAATCTAGAAAACATAGAAGTCTTAGTAGATGTATAAGTCAGGAGTTATTCAATCAAGGTGACTTCTGTAACAGCCACACCCCTCTAGAAGTGTTTACATAGAAGAGAGAGATCTCATTAGAATGAACATTGGCTTAAATAAGATTAAGCTGGGAGTGAGCAAAACAACAAAACTCCCAGATTAGCTAAACATGTCCTCCAACACTGGTGCTACACCACCACCCCCTGAATGCCCGCGACCCTTCACACTGGCCATGTCACGTCTGGTCCCAAATCGATCCCCCCCCCACCTATGCTCGGTCACTGATTTTGAAATACAAAAGCAAGGGTTTGCCACCGTTCCCGGGCCTCTCCTGCGTCTCTCAGTCCAGGTGAGTGGGCGCGTGGTGCCTGCCCATCTGTCCCATCCATGTCTCCGCACCCTGCAGGAGTTGCCCTTCTTACTGCCCCATCGTGCTGGGTAAACGAGCTGCAACTTCATCTCTCATGGGCACTTGAGTGGTTTTCACATCCTGGCTGTTGTCCTGAGGGTGGCAAATGAACAGACATGTGTCTTTTTTTACTGATATTTCTGTGTTTGGGGCAACTGATCCAAGAAGTGGAATTACTGGGCCATAGAACACTCCACACACAAGCGTGCCCCTGTGTCCAGGCGTGCGGGTCCACATGCTTGTGGCACCCCAGGCCCAAGACTGCAGCTGCCACAGCCCTAACATTGGCCACAGACAGCCACTACCTCTGTTGTCATGAGCCAAGGGCCTGGAGGGACCCCCCCTCACAGGCCTCTCTAGGCAGAACTCCGGCCATGGCTGACCAGGCCCCGGGAGGAGCAGAAGGAAGCGGGTCCATCCCTTCTCCCTAACAGGGCCTCTGTCCAGAGCCAGGCCAGAAACCCCAGGCCTCACCGAGGTCTCCTGGGGGTGGGACGGGCAGACACCGGGCCTCTGATCTGTGATCTGTGACAGTCAAGGGTCCCCTTCGCCCCTGCTCTCCAGGTAGGTGAGAGCGTGTCTTGGCACCAAGACCAGGGATCCGGAATCTGGAGTAAACGAGGGCCAACGGGTCGTCTCAGGAAGAGACTGTTCAGTCATCCCAGCTTTCTGGGATTTCAAATTCGCTCCCACAATAAGAAATCAGAGACATTTTTACAAGATTCCAAATTTGCAGCTTCTCTGGAAAGAGACAGGGAGAAGTGGAGGGCGTGGCCTCAAGGGGCTTCTGAGCTGACCTGGGTTCATGGGCTCCACCAGTTCCCTCCAGCCCAGCAGCACAAAGGGCAACAGCAGCAGAATCTGGCCACAGAACCACCCCATCGGAAGCAGCTGGGTGAGACGCCAGACAGCCTGGACACTGCAGCTGGGCGGGAGCAGAGGACGCCCGGACCATGCAGCAGGTCCCAGACGTGCCTGAGGGAGCGGTAAGGAGGGATGCAGAGACCCGCACCTCTTTCTGCTTCTTTTGGCGGGCGGCCACTCCCAGCGCCGTGTGTGGTTCTCTCTGGAGTGATGAGTGGACATTTGAGATGAATGAGAGCCTTTGCCCAGCAAAGTGAGGTGTCCAGTGAGCCCCCACATCTGCCAGGATCTCAGACAAGCAGAAACAGAACCAAGGGCTGGAGAATGTGCTACCTGCCTGGTGTCAGTCCATTCCTGACCCCTGGACACCCCTGGGTGGGCCTCAAACTTGAACAGGAACTGAACTGGTGCAATGGTTCGTCTTCAGGAACAGTTGCTGCAGCCAGGCAGGCCCACAGGTGAAGCTTTTACTGAATCCCATAGGAGTTCCCCAACCTGAACCCCAGTTGCTCTCAGGTCAGCGGTTCATGCCTGAGCCTCGGGCAAGCCCGATGGCACTTACACTGTCACATTCACAAGGACCGGACTGGTCACTGCGGACTCAGCCAGGCTGTGCATGAGCAAAGAGGCCCCGCTCTGGAGCAGGTAGGCTGAGAAAAGCAGGCCCAACTCCTGGGAAAAGCAGACCTGGCCAGGCAACTCTCAGACCAAGCCAAAAGCAACAAGAGAGGGATTTGCAAAGGAGCATGCGTGACCTTTCGTCCAAATATGACACAGGAGGAGAAAAGAAGAGGCGTGCCAGTAAAAATAGTGGGTGGAAAATAGTTTGGCAGCTCATTACGTAGCTAAGTATATTCTTACCATACAATCCCGCATTTCCATTCCTTGGTATTTACCAAAATTGGTCGAAAACTTTCATCCACGCCAAAGGATGGTTCATGGTGACTGACTCCCTAATTGCCAAATGGTGGAAACCTCCAAGGGGGCCTTCAGGTGTGTGTGGGTAAACTATGGCTGTCACTTGCTTGGCTTTAAGACACAGTGAGCCGTAAGACCAGGGGCTGCTGATGAGGAAGGGAAGGCCACCTCTGAACTCAGCGGGAGGGAGTTGACAGCCAGACCTGCCCCGAGATGAGACGAGGAACTTGTCCACATCTGTGTGAGACTCTGGAGTGGCCAGAATGGGGCGGTGGGGAGACAGCCATGCACTCCTAGCTTCCATTCAGTTGGTTCTGGGCTTCCTGGGAAGAGAATGCCTCAGAAGCCCAGAACCGAGGGCTGGACCTGGGCAGTGCTCACCCAGAGGGGACATGGATCACCGGGGTTCGTTGGTGTCTCGCCACCTCTCGCCTTCCCTAAACTCCACAGCAAGGGCTTTTTCATTAGAGGTGCTAGTTGAGGTCTCAGTGTCAGTAGCCACCCCTGGGCCCGGCCCTCCCCTCTGATCAGCTGCTGGAGAGGCTTCCCAGGCGTCATGAGGTCTGGCCTGCAGTGCATGGGCGGAACACACTGGTGTAGGGGAGAGGAGGCCTCGCTGACCCCACCAGCGAGGTCTGGGCAGGGTCTGGGCAGGAAGGAATCATGACTCATAGTTCTGACCCTTCCAGGATTCCCAGAGCAAAGACATGAGGTTTGTCCCGAAGAAGGGCCAGGCAATGAGCCAGGGGTCCCCACTGCTCCCCGAGACCCCAGGACATGCTGGTTGGTGCCCAGAGCGGGCTTCATGTACCCTATGTCTCTCATTGGGGGCTTCTGTGGGGCACCCGGCAGGGTGCCAGCCCCTCCATACCCTCCCCAGGAACGAGACCTTTGCCCCACTCCCTCTGCTCTGCGCCCCAGTGACCCAGTACCAGCACAACACCCACCTCCCGTGTGATGAAAGTTGCCATCCAGGCCCTCTGACACCAGGAGCCTGGACGGAGGTGGCAGGGTGGGAAAAGGCCCTGCTCAGGACAACTGAACTGGAGTGGGCAAGGGACAGCCCACAGCCTGAGGCAATGGCCACCTTGCTGTTTATCTCAGAATAAATCAAAGGCTTCTCACACACACACAGAGCTTCCCTTCTTATTCCGCAGAAGAATAACACGCACAACATTTATACACATATTCACACATACGCAAACACATTCATATATACACATTCATACACACAAACATACATTCATACTGATTCACAAACACATTCATGCTACAAATGCATTAGAATACACACTCATATACATGTGTACCTTTATACACACATTCATACCCACGAACACATTTATATGTACATTCATACACACATTCATACATTCATACACATTAACAAACACATTCATATACACATTAATACATGTTGGAGGACAGGTTTAGCTAGTTTGGGAGCTTTGTTTTTTTGCCCACTCCAGCTTAATCTATTTAAGCCAAGATTCATTCTAATGAGACCTCTCTTCTATGTAAACACTGCTAGAGGGTGTGGCAGTTACAGAAGTCACCTTGATTGAATAACTTCTGACTTATACATCTACTGAGACTTCTATGTTTTCTAGATTGGGCATAGCTCCTCTTTATACCCACTGCACCCAGCGTGGGACAGTTAGAATTTACCAGGAGACTACCACCCTGGCTACGCTGAGACTATAGGAAGACTATAGGAAGGATCATAGTAGTTTGCTCTAAGCAGGCAAGTGTGACCCTTTCAGTGCATGAGAACAAGATACTCAGAATCACCCTGGTGCAGATAATAATAAGGACCTTGTGGGTACCATCTAGATTACATGAAGCTCATGAAGTTAAGATGTATTACTTTATACCAGCCCTCTCTCTCTCTCTCTCTCTCTCTCTCTCTCTCTCTCTCTCTCTCTCTCTCTCTCCAGTGTTTTACATAAGAGATAATCTCAGAAGAAGAGATTAGTCCTTGGTGTAACCTTTGTTTATACCTGCAATAGGGTGTGGCACTGCTCTTCTACACTCTGTTTAGAGTTCTTTGTTGACATGACCCTCCCGGTTGGATTACTTTGGTGTATATAAGGGGCTGACTTGAGGCCCCTTCATTTTTGGGCCTTTTAGCTTTCGGCTTTTGGCTCCTGTGGCTTTTGGCTCCTCGGCCTTTTGCTTTTGGCTTTTTGGCCTTTTGTTCCTTCTTCTGGGTAGGACTCATTTCTGGTGAGATCCTCTCTCTTTTGGTGGGAGATTTAGGCTCTTTTGTATGGTCTAAGTTCGGACCAGAGCTAGAGTTTGTTCATTATATTGGAGTGCTGTGGAAGAGCTTTTGTACTATTAAAAGCATTTTGGGAATTGCGCCAGACTCATGAGTCTTCATGTTTCCCTGGCGTCTTCGGAGGTAGAAGAGAACTTCTGTCCTGACACTGTCTGGGACCCGGCGGCATCCCGGCAAATACACATACATATACACATACACATACACTTTTATACAAATACAAATACTTTTTTTTTTTTTTTTGCTTTTTGGCACTCCGGCGGTTATTCTCCTGGCGGTGCGCGGGGGACCATATGGGGCGCCGGGGGATCGAACCCGGGCCGGCCGGCCGGCCGGGGCAAGGCCACGCCCCCGCTGGGCTATCGCCCCCCTAAATACAAATACTTTCATACACAACATACACATTCACAATGCATATTCATATATTCACATATACCCACATTCCCACACATACATATAAACACATACACACAAAACACATGCAGCCTGCAACCCTGGCATCAGACACCTCCAAACCCCAAAGTCTGTCCTCCAGTTGGGCGGGAAGGGCGTGTGCCCGGTCCAGCCTGTGGCCAGTCTGCGCTCTCTTGCTGAGTCAGAGTGAGCCTCAGAAGGCAAAGGTGCAGAAGGCTGAACGTCTGTCCAGACACACTGTGGCTCAGGAGCAGGGAGGGGACCCTGGCGAAGAGGCCCACTTCCTCATCATGCCACTGAGGAGGAAGGAACCAGGCAGTCGGCCGACAAACCCTCCCTCATGTTTCGGGGCGATGCTGGTTTCCGTGAGGCTGAGAACACAGTCAGTGGAAATTCCACAGAGACCGGCTGATGCCAGCATCTCCCTAGGGGCCACGCTGAGCCACACAGCAAACGGGGTTGGCATGATCCCAGTCCCCAGGGTGAGTTTCTGTGTCCACTGGGACATCAGTTGGAGTGGCCAGAAAGGCAGGGCAGATGTCTGGGGCCATCAAAAGTGGGGTCAGGGACAACTGCTTAAATGACAACAAGGCCAAACAAGGAGACCTGGCATTGTCTAACAGGGCCTATGTATGGGCACATGGACATAAGTGCGGGGGATGGGGACTTCCGTGTCAACCCTCCAACCTCTACCTTGCTCCCCCTTCTGATAGGACCTTTCTTCCCACCTAGTTGGGCCACCTCGTGACCCCCTAAATCCTTAGTGCCCAGCGGTCCTTTGGGAGCCAGACCGTGTCACTGACGAACACTCTGCTTCTCTCTATAATTGGAATTAATTTTATTTTGTTCTGTTTCATTCTTCCCTCTCCCCCCCAGAAGTGGGCATTGGTTCCCCCATTTTTACTGCCTTACTGTTAATGACACCATACCCACCACCAATGTCCCAAGGCCCCTCCCACTCCTCACCCCTCACCTCCAATAAACTCAGTTGTGTTGATCAACTCTCAAGCTCTGGCATGTAGCCATCTGTTCCCTCCTATATGAGAGAGTCCTGAATGTGTCCCTCTAGTGGCCACCATCGGTTCCCTCAGATATGAGAGTCCTGAATATGTCCCTCTAGTGGTCACCATCGGTTCCCTCAGATGTGAGAGCACCCTGGAAGTGTCCTCTCGTGGCCAGTTGCTCTATCCCATCTTATCTGTGTAAGATTCATCTTATCTTTCATAGTGGTGAGCCCAATCACATTCCATTGTGTCTACCCCTGACTGTTCCTTTGTCCATCATCTGTTCTTGGACACTTGGGCTGTTCCCTAATCCTGAGAATATAAGGGTTTTCACACTTGGCTGTGCAGTGTGGACTTAGAAACAGGAGTCATGGTTGGGGCCTGTTTTCTCAGCTGCCAGCTGCCGCTTCTCTGGCCCAGGCAGTCACAGAGACATGGGGAAGTGTCTCCCTGCGCTCAGATATTGCGAATCCTCATGGAAGCACCCCAGGGCGAGATGGAAACATCTAGCTGGGCTGCTGGACGTAAGTGTGATCCAGCTGGACGTAATGGCAGGCCAACCGCAGGAGCTCAGCTGGGTGCCAGAGGTCCAGAGGGAGCAGAACGGGAATGCTGCCTGCAATGCTATCCAGGGAGAGCAGGCAAGGGCCAGGGTGCATTTGCTCGTGAGGGTCCAGGGGAGCGCCCAGGAGCTGGAGGTCAGGGGCACAGCAGCACCCAGGGCTCTTGGCAGCAGGAGGGGAGCAGAGCACCACTGGGCCAGGCTGGCCTTGCAGGAGGTACCTGGGGAAGTGGACACAGAACACTCAGGGTCCACAGACAGGCGCCTCCTGGTCTGGGGCTGGGCGGTGGCCTCCAGGGCCCTGAGCTCCCGGGAACGGTGAGCAGGAGAGAATGAACTGGGTGCACGGGCGGCGGGTTCCACGGGCGGAGACCCCAGCTCTCCTCTTCCTGGTGACATCTGTCAGGGTCCTGGATCCGAGGCGTTTGAGGAAAGGCTTGGGGGCTGGCCGCGTGGTGGGGGCCTGCGGGGCCATCGGGTGGGCCCTGGAGCCTGGGACTTGTGGCGCGGGAACACTTCTCTCCCAGCAGTTAAAAAGTCTGTGAAGAAAAGGGAAGAGCAGGCGTAAGGTCCAGGGGCACTGGGGTGGAGAGAGAGACACCGTGGTCCTTCCTAACCTGGGCCCCGGGGGGTGGGGTTCTGACAGGGGCAGGAAAATGAATTTCAGGGACACTGGAGTGAGATGGGTGGATGGGGAACACAGGAGGTGTGGGTAGGGTCAGAGGCTGCCTTAGCTAGACAGTGCCAATGGACCTGGAAGTTGTCTGTCAAGTAAAGAACATCAGAAAAATAAAAGCAAACATCAGCTGATCTCACTCATGTTTGGGGTGTAAAGAATAAAACAAAACAAACCCTTGGGTCCCACTGACAAATAGCATCACCAAAGATGCTACTGGCACCAGGACCTTTGGGTATTTTTTCAACCAGTCACAAAGCTCAGAGGGTGAAGAGAGAGACGGCAGAGCCAATGCATGCCCAAGCAAGCAGAGGGGCCCTGGGTTGGTGGGTACTCCTAGCAAATGCAATGAAGAGATAAAAGAAAGACATAAGGCAATGCAGAGTGATCATGAGGAAATGATAACACCAAGCACCTCCACAGCCCTCGCGGTTTGCCTCGAAGAATCGTTGAAGTGCTCTGATGTAGTGACTCTTGTGGACCAGGATGAGATGTTCAAAGGCTGAGGAGATGTTCTGTAGACTGTGGGGATGCTGTCCGCTGAGGAAATGTTCTGTCAGCTGAGGAGATGCTCTGAAGACTGTAGGGATGTTCTGTCAGCTGAGGAGACTGAACAAATAAGTATCAGGAGTCAGGAAAAAACGTTACTTATAGTTAGGCAGGGTGGGTAGGTGGGTGGGTCTCTCAGGAGAAGGCATTAACATAAACAGATTGAGCACAAATCTCATTATCCAATGCAGGATAGGATTTTCTAATCCAAGAGCGCTTGAGTGACAGGCAGATCTTTGCCACCCTGAAACAGGTGTGGCATTCCTGTTCCCTGGCTTGCAGCTGTAGACTCCACTCACTGCACTGACCCCAGAGCCCCCGTGGGTCTTGGGCTCAGAGCTTCTCCACCCGTTGCCTGGTGGAGATACTGACTGTGGGCAGCCTGTGACGTCTGTCCATGGTCTGCTGGTTTTGCTTCTCGGCAAACTCTATAGAATAACATATTTTAAAAAAGAAAATGAGGGGGGGGGCAATAGCCCAGCGGGTAGGGCGTTTGCCTTGCACACGAGCCGGCCTGTGCCGGCCCGGGTTCGATCCCCCGGCATCCCATATGGTCCCCCGAGCACCTCCAGGAGTAATTCCTGAGTGTAGAGCCAGGAGTAACCCCTGAGCATTGTTGGGTGTGACCCAAAAAGCAAAAAAAAAAAAAAAAAGAGGGCCGGAGCAATAGCCCAGCGGGTAGGGCTTTTGCCTTGCACACGGGCTGGCCTGTGCCGGCCGGGTTCGATCCCGGCATCCATATGGCCCCCGAGCACCGCCAGGAGTAATTCCTGAGTGCAGAGCCAGGAGAAATTTCTGAGCATTGTCGGGTGTGACCCAAAAAAGCAAAAAAAAAAAAAAAAATGAATTTCAGGCCAGGCAGTTTTCATCATCCACTATACAATGATTAGCATCTTAATATCACACAACCTCAGAAAATCAGCTTAAGAAATAAAGGCAACCATGAAGTGGGCAGGCCTTGAAAGGATAAGTATGGATTGTAAAGCTCACTGGAGAGCGGGGCCACGCAGCCAACCCGTGTGTTGACCCACTAGCTCAGACAGAGGATAGGACACTATAGAGTGGACACCAGCTAAAACAATGGAGTGGGCAGGTCAGTGGCAGCCATGCTTTTGTCCTGGAGAAGGAGATGGCCGCCAAGAAAGTCACTGTTTGACAGGCAGAGCTGACCAGAGGAGTCAGCAAGTCTGGGAAGGTCTTGTCCCACAGCAGGGGGAGGGCAGAGAATCTAGCACACCGGCCGAGATGGATAGACAGAAGCACGTCTATACACAGCCCTGCATTTTGGTGGGTGGGGCTGGGTTATGGATGGACTCATTACTGAAAACTCTACAGTGGGCCTGAGCCATAGCACAGCAGGGAGGGCATTTGTCTTGCACACAACTGACTGGGGTTCCATCCCCATAACCCCATACAGTCCCCTGAGAACTGCCAGGAGGGATCCATGAGCAGCACAGAATGTAGCCCCACATAAAGATCTATTCCTAATGTGACACTTGATTCCCATGTCCTTGTCACACTGTATGAATCTACCACCCACAGAGGCACCGAGTCCCTCTCACTCCCGCCATCGTGCCTGTCACCCAACCCCCTACCCCTCCTGTTCTCCCACTGCTTGGTGATCTCAGTTTTGCATTCAAAGGCCAAGAGTTTGTCCTCATCCAATATTGCCTGAGCACATTACCTTTGGCTGCACAGACCTTTGTTTGAAAAGTTGAAGAAAATGCACTGAACTTGAAATTTTCATGTACTCTTCAGTTTGGGGGCTTACCTGGCTGTACTCAGGGCTGACTCCCAGCTCTGTGCTCAAGAATCACTCCTGGCAGACTCAGGGGACCCTCTTGGATGCTCCCACCAAATTTATTTTTAAATGGTTTTCTTTAAGGGCCGCTCCCAGCAGTGTAATACTGAGGCGCCCCAGGGTGTTTGCTGTTGGCTCCCTGGGGTATAACTTCGGGGTCTTGTTCATACTAGGCAGCTGCTCTTCCACTCATGCCACCTCTAAGGTCCGGGCATGTCGGCACCCCCTCACTCCCCGGCCAGCTGTCCCCTAATGCGGTGTTCATTCCTCCCAGGGCCGCACACACTCTCTGAGTGCAAGAGGTAGGACAAGGCTCCAGCGAGAGGCAGGTGGTGGGGCCAGGGCGGGTACAGGGGTTTTTGCCTCAGGCCTTCCTGCTTGCCCGGCTCATGGGGGCTCCAGTTCCAGATCCTCTGGCCTGGGGACTGTTCAGTCCTGCCCCTTCCCCTTCTAACAAACAGCCCCTCACTGCTCTCAGAGGTGTCCTTGCTGCCGACTCTCCCAGAGCTGAAGGGAGTAGCTGCATTTACAAGCTCCATGGCGCTCAGCTCCTTTTCGGAGCTTTCTCTTTGGGGGGGTCCCTCTCTGGCTTAGGATCCAGGCCTTCACCCTCTCCTGCTCCAGAAACAAGTGAGTTTTCCTTTCTCTCCATGGACAAATGGAAACCTGAATTCCACATCCACCACCCAGTCCCTCCCCGCAGCTCTCGTGAGCCCACCCTGGCGAGAGCCCCCAGCCCTCCTGGCAGGCCATTCCCCACCCCCATACACCAACAGTGAGAATAAATGGGCCAGGGACACCCTGAGAGAAAGGGACAGGACCTGACTCACCATTTTAACCTCAAAGAGCGCCTTCCGCTCCAAGTGTTTTCCTAGATTTTTTTTTCAGTTTATTGGTTCTTTCTCTTCTTGATTTTGTGGTCGGCGTGGGAGTTGGACTTACTCCTGGCTCTGTGATCTGGCAGTGCTCTGGGAGGGGTTCAGGGAACCATACACAGTGCCGGGATCAAACCAAAGCCAGAGGCAGCATCAAGACAAGTGCCCAACCCCTGTACTCTATCTTAAACCCTAGAATTCTTACAAATAACTTTGTGTATGGGCCAGAGCAATAGCACAGCGGGTAGGGCATTTGCCTTGCATGTGGTCGACCTGGGTTCGATCCCAGCATCCCATATGGTCCCCCGAGCAAGGCCAGGAATAATTGCTGAGCAAAGAGCCAGGAGTAACCCCTGAGCATCACTGGGTGTGACCCAAAAAGCAAAAAACAAAACAAAAAAACAAAAACCAAAACTCTGTGCAGAGTCAGGGATCAAACCCAAGTCTGAGTGCATGCAAGGCCAGCACTTTGCCCTGAGCTGCCTCCCTGACCCTCTCAGTTCATTTATTTTGGTCCCCAGCCGCTACTCCACTCCATTCAGCATGCTAATGGGACATGCAGGGGTGTGGGAGCCCCAAGACCACACCCAGCTGTGCTTGGAGGCCTCTAGGGCTACACCCTGCAGTGCAGGGGGTTGGGATGCTGAGGATATACCCAGGTCCTTATCCAGGTGCCCACCGTAAACTTTCTAGGAATAACCTCCACCCAGCCTCACCTGGTTAAACAGACATTGGAATCCTATAATTCCAGTAGAAATCTGGAGTGGCACGAGGGGAAGACGGGAATGCCATAGAGACAAGGCAGGTCAGGGGAGGTCAGGGTAAGGACTTTGCATGCTGGAGGCCTGGGTTTGAGGCCCCAGTCTGAGCGGTTCCTCAACACAGAGGAACAGCCTGGAGGAAAACCCAGCCAGGCTGGTCCAAAATCATACACAGGAACTAGAAAGAAGCAGGCGTAGTTTTAGTGACCTTTAATATCTGTGAACAAATACGGGTGGTAACATTTAAACGCACAAATTTCTCAGAACAATCATAAATTATTTCTTGGCTTCAAAGGGGCCTAGTTTTAAACAACAGGAGAGCAGGGAGGGAGAGAAACAGGGAGACAACAGCCCTGTGGCCATTGCCCGTGGGACCCAGGCTCCTCACCCTGAGTGGGCAGGACCGGGTGCCAGAGAACAAGGTGCTGGGGGCTCCGCACTGGCCTCTCAGGCGCAAGGCGGAACGTCGTGGGAAACTGAGGGAGGGCTGAGCACGAGAAACACACAGCAGCGTCCTGCAGCTCCCCGAGGGAGAGGGAATCTGCAAGTCTGCTCACGGTGGGCTCGTCTGGGGGCAGCGGGGGTCAGGGCGACCCCTGGGCTTTGGGGAGAAGCGGGGCGGCGGCCCGCGGAGCCTTTGCAGGAGACCCATCGGCGGGGCAGGCCGCGCCCATCCAGAGGCGCCTCTTGGCCCGGGCCTGCTGCCCCGCGGGCTCAGGCGCGTCTTGGTCCCGGGGCGGCGCCCCGGCCGCAAGTCCTAGGGGTGGGCGGCAGCGGGGTCCCGGACTCAGGGCGGGCCCGGAGGGCCGGCGGGGGCCCGGGAGAGCGCGGGGCGGCCGGGTGCACGGCAGGGCGGCAGGTGGCGCGGTGGCCGCAGCGTTAGGGGCGCTCCGGGGTGCGCGGCCGGCTCTGCGCGCGCGGAGTTGGAGCTGGGGACGGCCGGGCGCCGGCGGCTGGGCGTGGTCGGGCCGCGCGCGGTCCTGGCCGCTCCGCCACAACTCGTAGCGCTCCGGCTGCAGGATGCGCACGAAGGCGTCCATGGAGAAGGAGACGCGCGCCTCCCCGCAGCTGCACTGCGCCGCCGCCTTGCCATAGTCCACCCAGCGCGCCGTGGCGAAGTTGATGGCCTCGGCGCAATTGAAGCCGTGGTTGAAGCCCGCGTGGTAGCCGTAGGGGAAGGTCACCATGAACTCGCCCGCCTCCTGTGTGATGCGGCCGAAGGGGATGCCGTGGTCCCTGAGCACCGTGGGCGACATGAGGGCCACCTTGTGCCGCAGGAAGGCGCCGCAGCCCCCGGGAGCTGCCAGGGAACAGCTCCCTAGCCAGGCGCTCGGGAGGCGGCCGTGCTCGGGGGCACTGCGTACCACGTCTTGGGCGCCCGAGTGCAGGTAGTTGATGCTGTACAGGTCCATGTCCTCCGTGTGCCACGCGAACGTGGTCTTCCACATGCCGAGTAGAGGTAGGGCGTGTTCACGCCCTCGATTACCAGCCCACACTCCTGCTCCAGCAGGTCCTGGACTGTGCCTAGATGGCCTAGGTTCCACTGTTTGCTGCTGCCGTCGAACAAGGGAGCCGCTGATGTCAGCGCCGTACACGGGCAGCCATACAGGCGCGTCTTCCAGTATTTGCGCTCCAGGTCCTGGAAGTCGAGGTGGGGCGGGTGCGGTGCTTGTCGCTCTGGGCCAGGCGCCGGTACTCTCCCACCGTCATGGCCTTCTTCTTCCGGTGGTACTGGGTGAACACGCCTGCCTGCCCCGACACCACCTGCTGCAGCGGCGCACTGATCACAATGTCCTCGACATCGTCGTAGGTGCTCCTGGCGCGCCAGTCCCGCGGGGGATGACCTTGGCCAGGCCAGCGCGATGTGCGCCCTGCGACTCCATGTACTCGATGTACTTATCAAAGTCGCTGAATTCCTCCCTTGCTTGGGTGGAAGACCATGATGCTGCAGCTCGGGTTCTGGCCACTGCTGCTCTTAGACTTCATGGCTGCGGAGCAAGCACAGGCTGGAAGCGGGAGGATGCTGGGAAGAGCTGGCCTTCGCCAAGCTGGGTGGGGAGTACAGCTGCTGGCTCTTCTCGGGGACACCAGGGGGCTCCTCACTGCAGTGTCAGGGTTGTGCTGAAAACAAAACCTACAAGAGAACACACAAAGGCTGAGGAATCATAATGGCCACACTTCTCACGCTGGCATGTGCCAAATGCAAACGGAATCACTAAAGGACCCTCAGGCCCAAAAGAGAGGTGATGGCCGAGGCCAGAGGAGATGTGAGGCAAGGCCAAGCCCAGGGGGCACCGAGCCAAGGCTGAGCCTCTCCACAGCCCCAGAGGAAGATCTTGTGTACATGACATCAAACTTTCAGAACATGGAAACATTTTCTTTTTTTTTTTTTTTTTTTTTTTTTGGGCCACACCTGGTGATGCTCAGGGGTTTCTCCTGGCTCTGCACTCAGGAATTACTCCTGGAGGTGCTCGGGGACCATATGGGATGCCGGGATCAAACCTGGGCCGGCATGGGCCGGCTGCGTGCAAGGCAAACGCCCTACCCGCTGGGCTATCTCCTGGGCCCCTGGGAACATTTTCTAAAGAGGAAAAATATCTAGAATGATGCCAAGAAAAAGAACATGCTAACATAACTCACTATACCAACCTGGCTCAAACATGACACCCCCAGGCCCCAAACCAACAACGAAACAGCCTCTTGGAGCACCTCCCAAACTTTTAAGAAAATGCTACCTCTGACCCTGTGGGTGCCTCCAGAATATGGAGAAAGTGAAAAGCCAGTTAAATGGGGCTTGACTTAGCTACCAGACAAGAGAATCAGGAACTGGGCTCAGAACACATGGAACCAGCATCTTTATGTACAAGCACTGACCAACATTTGCTCAAGAAAATGCAGCCACGGAATGAGAATAAAAGAGCCTGCCATAGAGGCAGGCAGGGGGTAGGGTAAGGGAGGGAAACCGGAGACATTGGTGGTGGGAAACGTGTACTGGTGGGGGAAATGGGTGCTGCAACATTGTATGACTGAAATACAATCATGAACAGCTTTGTAAATGTCAATCTCACGGTGTTATAATAAAATTATATTTAAAAAGAAAGAAAAGGCATCCAACTGATGCAGCCAAAGAGCCAGAGAATAAGACTTTCTGGGAGCAGGAACACTCAATATCAGGAACCAGTGGTGTAATTTAGACCAACAAAGTGTACAAAAAATAAAAAAAGCATTTGTGAAATTCAACCTCAATTCAGGATTTAAAAGTTCTTTTTTTTTTTTTTTTTTGGGTCACACCCGGCAATGCTCAGGGGTTACTCCTGGCTCTGCACTCAGGAATTACTCCTGGCGGTGCTCGGGGGGACCATATGGGATGCCGGGGATCAAACTCTGGCCAGCACAGGCCGGCCGTATGCAAGCTGGGCTATCGCTCCAGCCCCAGGATTTAGAAAGTTCTTGAGAAACCCCTGAGCATTGCCGGGTGTGACCCAAAAAAGCAAAAATAAATAAATAAATAAAAATAAAAGTTCTTGAATGTAACAATTTAAGCAGAATGAGGGCCTGCAGCTACAGTACAGCAGGAAGGGCATTTGCCTTGCATGCCGCTGACCCAGGTTGAATTCAAGACCCCATATGCCCCCGTCCCCCACCTCCGGCAGCCAGGAGCAATCCCTGAACACATAGCCAGGAATAAACCCTGAACACCACCAGGAATGGAAATAAATAAAGTGAGATTGTAAGGCGTATGGCATTATTTTTGAAGATGATTTTACATTAACAGTGAAAAAAGTTCTAAAGTGGGCACTGTTCAATAATCACTTCCCTAACAGCTAGCTCAGGGCCCCTATGACTGTCTGCCTTTTATACCCATGTTGCCACTCCCCAAACACACACCACCCCCACCGCCCCAACATGCCCGTTCCACTCCGGAGGCCAGCTGCTGCCCCGCGGTCCCACTTACCTTCTCACAGGACACTTGTGGTTCCCCTCCTCTCAAGCAAACACTTGCAAAAGAAACACAGTGAGGGGTGGATCACTTATACTATCTCAGAGAGCCCTGCTCAGCCAGCACCCACCCTAATCCCATCCCTACCCCTTTCTAAACTGTCAGCTTTGCCGCCACCACCTCCCGGAACTGCTTGGTTAGTGCCCCACCCTACAGACCGATGATGGGATCAACTGGAAAGGCTTGTGGCCCCTGAGGGCTATGAATTGACAACACCAGGCCCAGACACTACTCTACTAATTTGAGGCACAGACAGGGACCTTTGGCCTAGATCTTAGTTTTTTTTTTTTTTTTTTAATGGGGAGATGATGCTCGGAAAGGCCTGGGGTCACCCCTGGACAAGATCTGTGCAAGAGTATGAGGCTACTACTCGGGTGCTGTCATGTCTGGGGATCTCCGGGGCCCCCAGCATTATGCATGGAGGGAGCGGGACAGGAGATGTTCGAGGTCAGCCAGGCAAGCGGTACCCCTAACCCTTGGACTTTCTTCCTGGCCACGGAGATCTCACAGGCAAACAGAGACAGGAAACAACTGTCAACCTTCCCCCAGGCTGAGCCCTTGGTTAGAAACACCGAACAGGGGCCGGAGTGATAGTCCAGAGGGTAGGGAGTTTGCCTTGCTCGCGGCTGGCCCATGCCGGCCTGGGTTCGATCCCCGGCATCCCATATGGTCCCCCGAGCACCGCCAGGAGTTGTTCCTGAGTGCAGAGCCAGGAGTAACCCCTGAGCATCGCTGGGTGTGACCCAAAGAGCAAAACGAAAAAAAAAGAAAAAGAAACACCGAACAAAGAGATGTCTGAGGGGTCGGAGCGATAGTCCCAGCAGGTAGGGCGTTTGCCTTGCACGGGCTGGCCTGTGCTGGCCCGGGTTCAATCCCATCCCATAGTGCCCCGAGGAGTGATTCCTGAGTGCAGAGCCAGGAGAAACCCCTGAGCATTGCCGGGTGTGACCCAAAAAAGCCCCCCAAAAAAAAAAAAGCAAAAAAAACAAACAAAGAAACGCCTGAGAGAAGTGTGTGTGTGTGGGGGGTCCCGAGGAGGGGGAGTGTTCCCTGCTGCTAGTGGCAAGCTCCTGGAGGCTTCTGGAATCACCTCAGGAAGCCAGGGCACCTGGGGCTAGGGGCTCAGCAGATGGTTTGGGATTTGAATAGCCCAGAGCAGGGCCAAGTCTTGCAGGCTCTGGAAACACGTCAGCTGAAGCAGGCAGGCTGCCCAGGCGGACGCTGAGGGGGTGGTTAGGGGCAGTGGCAGTGGGCCTCCCTCTGCAGTCACCTGTGACCCTGTGCTCAGACCCCATCTCCCAAGCCTCTCCCCACAGGAGCCCAACTGCACCCTTACTCGGCTTCTCGAACTGGACACAAATTCCCTTTCCCATATAGGCTGGGGCAGGGTCATGGAGGCCTTACCTGGCATCATCCCCTCACCCCAGAGCCCCGCAGCCTCTCCCTCAAACTGATGCTGAGCGTCAGGAACAGGCCTCAGGGAGCCTCAGACCACATGGGTGAGCTGCCCCCTCAGCTTCCAGGGCTCCTGGTCCCTGACCGAGTGGAGAGCGCCAGCATTTTGCCCCAACACCCAGGGGCGGCCTTTCCTTTCTGTAGCACCCCACTTCCTGCCTGTTGTGTCTTAAGAAGACACCCTCCAGCCCCACTACTGACATCCCCACGCCCTTAACCACCAGCCATGCATCAGCAGCAGGGTGCACTCACAAGACTGTCTCATTTCTCTCCTCAAAAGGGCCCCACAAATCATTCAAGGGCCCCTCACATATGTGTCTCCTGCTCCACTGCTGCTACTCCTTCCTCCCACAAACCTTCTCACATCCGGCCCCCTCAGCTCTCCTGCCGCAGACCTCACTTCCAGGCCAGAGTAGGATGTCCCCTGCCACCCCCAGCCACAGCTTCTCCAAGGAGGACAGCCTGGGGAGTCCCAGAAAATGGGCTCATCCTGACAACTTCCCATCCTTCTCCTGAGATGAACCCCTCCTCGAGAAGTTTGTTTCCATAAGACAATAGAAGGTGCTCATCACCCCTGTGGGATCAGCCCCTTCCTCACAGAGGTCAGGGATTCTGAGTGCGTGTCTGCACTGGGCACTTCCATTCCTGCTGCCTCTCCTCGCAGCCACCTCAGCCCAGGCAGAGCTGGGCCTGTCGGGGCCTTCTCAGAAGGGGCCTCTCACCCTGACTTTCTCACCTTAGACCTTCCACAATGATTTTCATCCATTCTTACAGGACACCACCCCTCCCCCCCCACACACACACTGTGCATGGGTGCTTCGGGGCTCCAGGGTCACACACAGTGATGCTCACAGGGACGAAATGCTAGGGATCAAACTCCCTGGCCTCTACAATCATTTTCTTTCCTTCCGTCCTAGGGATTTTGGGCCATATCCTGCTGTGCTCATGGATCACTTCTGGGGAACATGGGGCCCACATGGGGTGCCAAGGATGGAACCCAGGTTGCTTGCTACATGCAAGGCCTGTGCCCTACCCGCTGTGCTATATCTGGTATCTGGCCCGTACTATCATTTTCTCATACATTCCAAATATCGGGGACACTTAAGCAAATGTTTGACACTTTCTATCTGAAAGGCTGATCTCAAGGAATGCAAAGGGATAGGAAATGACCTGGCAGGGCAGCAAAGTATCATAAATGGAGCAGAGGCACCAGCACTGCTGGGGGGGCACCATGGTAACCCCATTTCTCACTCAGCCTACAAGCACAACAAACTCTGGGTGAGCAAGCATATCAAGCTCCACAAAGCGCCAAAAGGAAACCCTCTGTTTGAAAGTGAAACTGCTCAACACAAACGTGCTCACAGCCTGCAGGCTCGCCCCTGTGAGTATAGAGGGCTTGGACCCTCCCTCCAGCTGTGCCACCACACCAGAATCGACCAAGAGCACTGCCTTCTTTCAAGGAGGAACAGTGAACCATCTGGCTTGTTCAACTAGAGGATGCTTGGGAATGAGAGTCTTTCCTCTGCATCTTTAAAAAACCAATCGGCCAAGCTTTGGGTATGCATGCATGAGCATGTGTGCATGTGTGTATGCCCAAGTGTGCTTTCACAGATGAGTCCCTGCATGTGTGTACCTGCACGTGTCAGCATGAAGAGGTGGTGGGTGAGTTTGTTAATAGCCCCATACACAGCTCTATGTCCCGTTGTTCAGTGACTTGGGGTGAGCAGAAGGTGTCTGGGAAGGGGCAGGCTGTGGGTATAATTCCAGTCTGTACCTGAGGCAGTCACTGCTGACCAATGCCCTGGACACCAGCCGTGGCTTTGCTGCTTAATGGGGTATTTCTTCACAAAGCGAGACAATCACTGAAACTGATTCATGGCCACATTTGATGGGGAAATTCTATTTTGAGATGAGTATTTCAACCTTTCCTCTATTATTAGGGATGTTCTTTTCAAATTTCCACAACTATTACACACTGCTGATATCCATCTTATACTTCAGTCCTAGAAGAGTATCTGCAGTAAATGTTAACTGAACAAAATTCCTTAGATTCTTGTCAACATAGTCACTACAAGGTAAGATAATGCATACTGTCAAAACTTTTTTTTTTTTTTGCTTTTTTTGGGGTCACACCCGGCAATGCTCAGGGGGTTATTCCTGTCTCTGCACTCAGGAATTACTCCTGGTGGTGCTCAGGGAATCATATGGGATGCCGGGAGTTGAACTCAGGTCGGTGGCATGCAAGGCAAATGCCCTACCCGCTGTGCTATCGCTCTGGCCCCACTGTCAAAGCTTTCTACACAAGTATCATTTGACATCCTCGACACCAAATCACTTTAAATTGGAGGAATTCTACTCAGTTGGGAAGTGAAAAGATCATTAGGGTTTCGAGGCGCATTCCCTGGTTTAGCCTGGAGAGCTATAGCCTTTTTGTGTTTGTGTTCCAATTCCAAGTACCAGGCTCTCTTCCATGACAGCCTCTCCTGGCGCTCTGACCCTGCCCACAGGCCACTTCCAGCCCACTTCTCCACAGCTCCACTTCTCTGAATGGACGGGCACATCTTACATTCAGAACCTTCCGCCTCCCACTCTGAGCTCTGCACTGCTCGGTGTTTGCTGTGGGCCTTTCTGCAGCCTGTCTTGTGGCTTGTGGTGCAGAAGGTACCACCTCGTGCTGCCTTCCTGTGCCATGAGCTGTGCCTTAGTGGAGTGTTCAAGCTGGCATGTCCTTGTTTGGGGGCACAGTATGGGAACCAAGAAGAGTGGGGGAGAATTTCTGGCCCCTCAATGTGACACTTTGTTGGGTTCACTGTTTAGGGAGTTTTGCCAGCATCGATATGGCATTTTCCACCTTAGCAAATAGGATCTGAGAGGGCGCTTTGAGCAACCTGCTTTTTCACATGGAAGGCACAGCTGGGGCTGACACTGTAGGTTTACATTTTCCTTCCACTTTTCTGTCCCTGCTTACCATCTCCAGCTGTCGAAACTGTCTTCATCTCTACTTCCCAACTCTCCCCTCTTTTTAATTTCTCCGATCAAACTTTACATTTCCAACCAGTGCTTTTTGCTCCTGTAGCACTGTTTGCTTGGTTTTGGGGTTTGCCTCAAAAGTCTTGTTCCTTCTCCATGGGCACATCCCTCCTACGTCTCTGGAGCGGTCAGTGGCACTGCTTTGAGAAGACTCCCATCCCTGCAGGGTCTGTTTCTTCACATTTCCACCCTTTCCTTAAAGGGTGTTACAATTCTCAAAGGTGTACCGATCTGGGGCATGAGAGTGTGCAGAACACAACCAAGCAGGAGCTGTGAGCATGGACAGGCTCGGCCACAGGAATCTGCAGCCAGGCAGCCTGCGATGGTAAGTGCAGCCACCGAGTTAGGGATTCTACACTTGCAGGGATGTGCAGACTCTTCCTTGTCATCATTCCACATGACAGTGTGGTGTGACTCACACAGCAGCTCAGGGTCTTGGGCATGAGAAGGGATCCAAGTAGACAGAAAATGTGTGGGGTAGAAGCCCTTTACTGTCAGTGTGTGGGTCACACCTGGAGGGACCAAATCCAGGGCCTTGTCTGTGCTCTGCCTCTGGGGCACATCCCTGGCCCGACAAACATGCCTTCTACAGGGGATTTTGAGCTCCATGTGGGCACTGAAACTGGACCTCCTGGGCCACTGGGCCTCACAACAGCCTGCTTGCCTGAAGGGCAGTGGTGCCAGGTACAGGCCTCAGTCCTGACATCTGTGTCCTGGGTGAAGCTGGCCGCCCCCTTGATCACTCCCCCATGCTATGTCCCTAGAAGCTTCACCAGAGGTTCTGGAGTTGCTCAGTATCTCATCTGCAGCTGGCATCCATGAACAATGCTCAAATTATCTAACACACTACTGTGGGGGCCCTCATCCATCCCACACTACTGTGGGGCCCCATGTTCTGGCTGGGGCCCCCCATCCCAGCTCAGAACATGTGCCGGCACAGCCTGGAAGCTCTAGCCCTTCTCCCCTGGGACAAACCTGTGCAAACCAACTGGCTCACATCTCTTCACACTGCCACCTCCTGCAGTGAGGGAGGTGGCCAAATGTGCTTAGTCACAGGCTAGGGCTCTGCAGTAAGAGAATTCAGTCTGGCTCCACCAAGCTAGGCATCGTGTTGTGGAAATGGCACTAAAGAGCAAAGGGAATTGTTGGAGGACAGGTTTAGCTAACCTGGGAGCTTTGTGTTTTGCCCACTCCCAATTAATCTTCTTTAAGCCAAGGTTCATTCTAATGAGACCTCTCTTCTATGTAAACACTGCTAGAGGGTGTGGCAGTTAACAGAAGTCACCTTGATTGAATAACTTCTTATACATCTACTAAGACTTCTATGTTTTCTAGATTGGGCACAGCTCCTCTTTATACCCACTGCACCCAACGTGGGACAGTTAGAATTTACCAGGAGACTACCACCCTGGCTACGTTGAGACTATAGGAAGACTATTGGAAGGATCATACTAGTTTGCTCTAAGCAGGCGAGTGTGACCCTTTCAGTGCATGAGAACAAGATACTCAGAATCACCCTGGTGCAGATAATAATAAGAAGGATCTTGTGGGTACCATCTAGATTACATGAAGCTCATGAAGTTAAGATGTATTACTTTACAACAGCCCTCTCTCTCTCCAGTGTTTTACATAAGAGATAATCTCGGGATTAGTCCTTGGTGTAACCTTTGTTTATACCTGCAATAGGGTGTGGCACTGCTCTTCTACACTCTGTTTAGGGTTCTTTGTTGACATGACCCTCCCGGTTGGATTACTTTGGTGTATATAAGGGGACTGACTTGAGGCCCCTTCACCTTTTGACTTTGGGCCTTTTAGCTTTCGGCTTTTGGCTTCTGCGGCTTTTGGCTTTTGGCCTTTTGCTCGTTGGTCTTTTGCTCCTTCTTCTGGGTAGGACTCATCTCGGGTGACATCCTCTCTCTTTGGTGGGAGACTTAGGCTCTTTTGTATGGTCTAAGTTCAGATCAGAGCTAGAGTTTGTTCATTATATTGGAGTGCCGTGGAAGAGCTTTTTGTACTATTAAAAGCCTTTTTTTGGAACTGCACCGGATTCGTGAGTTTTCTTCTGTTCCCCCGGCGTCCTCGGAGATAGAAGAGAACCTCTGCCCCTGACACTGTCGGGGACCCCGGCGGCGTTCCCGACAGGGAATCTCACATTGGTTGGCGGCCATGAATTGAAGAACTGTCTACTAGACTTTGCATGCCTCAAAGTGTCTGTTCTGCTCTCACACTGGTCTTTTATACACTTTTAATGTTCCAAAATTGTAGTTTAGATAGGTAGGCTCCTAGAGTGTAAATGTTTATGGTTTTAAAGTCTCTAGTGTCACCACCCAGCGCCCAAGACCCTTCACCACTGTCCTGTCACTACTGTTTGACTCTTCCCCTACCCCACAGAACTGCTCAGTGGCCTCAGCTCTGTAATTCAGGACCAAGGTTTGTTTACACTTGATACTGCTTATTTTCTCTCTTTGTTTCTCTATATTACTGAGATCATCTGCTTGTCATTCTCCGTCTGGCTTATTTCACTTAACCTAATGCTCTCCAGTTCCATCCAAGTTGCTGAAAACTGTAAGATTTTATCTTTTCATAGCTGCATAGTAGTCCATCATGCATATAGGCCGCAAATTCTGTATCCACTCATCTGTCATTGCATAATGGGGCTCATTTCATATCCTGCCTATTGTACCTGGTGCTGCAAAGAACATGGGTGCTCATGTATCTTTTTGAGTGTCTCTGTTCTCTGGGATAGATGCCAGAAGTGCACCCTCCGGTGACATGGAAACTCTCTCCTGACTCTGGAGAACTGCTGTTTCCAGAGACTGAACCAGCCAGCCCACGTGTGCACCAACACAAATGGAAGCTCCTTTTTCACATTCCTGCAGCACTGGCTTTTCCAGATTTTCTGACAAATGGCACCCTCTTGTTGTGAGATGACCTTTCATTATCATTTTGATTTGCATTTCCCTGATAACAAGTGATCACAACCACTTTTTCATATGCCTAGCGGTCCATATGTCTTCTTTGGGGAATTTTCAATTCACCTCTCCTAGTTTTTGATGAGTTATTTTTGTTGAACTTTATGAACATTTTATTTTGGATAGTCTTTGATGTATAATATGCGGTTTTCTCCTGTTCAGCAAGGTGCCTTTTTTCCTTTAGCCAGAATCTCTTTTACCATGCAAAAATCTCTTTGTGTTCTGTTAATTTTTTTTTTTAAACAAATTAACCACTTTATTTATTTATTTATTTATTTATTTTGCTTTTTTGGGTCACACCCGGCGATGCTCAGGGGTTACTCCTGGCTCTGCACTCAGGAATTACTCCTGGCGGTGCTCGGGGACCATATGGGTGCTGGGAATCGAACCCGGGCCGGCACAAGCCGGCCGCGTGCAAGGCAAACGCCCTACCCGCTGGGCTATTGCTCCGGCCCCTGTGTTCTGTTAATTAATTCATTTGTTTTCTTCGCCAAAGTAGCCACATCATTGAAGATAGCTCCGGGGTCCACATCCCAGAGAGCTTGCTGTTTTCCTTGTTGTATTTTATGGATTCTGCCTAATCCATCAACTACTTTGAGTTGACTTTTGTGTATGTTGTCAGGTACAGATTCAGTTTAAGTTTTTTCACATTGGCTCTTTGGCTTTCACAATACCATCTGTTCGTGAGGCTTTCCTTGCTTCCCTCATGCACTGGCTCCTTTGTAGCACTGGAATAAAGGCATATTCTAGACCGAAGGAATAGAATTGAGAGCTTGTTTGGAGGTTCTAGCAGGGGAGCTACTCATATACCCTTGACCGAAGCCTGGTCCGTCTCTATTCGGGAAGGCCATCCTCTTTGACCGAGTGTGCAGCTTTGGGAAGGATGCACATGGAGCGGTGAGGAAGGGGACACCCGCCTAGCCAGCCAGATCAGCCATCAACCCTGGTGATCAATGGGGTGACAGATGTCGCAGCCAGATCACCCTCACATTGAGAGGCCCTAATGAAACTGCATACTTTTGGGAACATGAAGACATTTGTTCCTTTGACTTGGAGCTTCTGGGAAACAGCATAACACTGTTCCTGTTTGTGAAATCTGTTTTCACCCTCTGGCTATTTTTAAGGTATATCTTAGTTCCTCATTTTCTAAGGTTTCACTAATCACTTGATCACTTGACATCCCGTTATTTATCAATTTGCTCGAGCGGGCACCAGTAATGTTTCCATTTGACCCTATCACGTGCCAGTGTAGCCCAGTGGCATCTGGTTGCTTCAGGAATACAAAGAGCCTTAAACCGTTCGTTCAGGGTCTTGACAAAGAAGTCCGACCATCTTGTAGGTGGGCGGCCACGTGATCTTTTGACATCCTGTGGGATCCAGTCGGTAACGGCTCTAGTCTAGCGGTCGTCTCCAAATCGCATTACATGTCCAGCCCATCTGATTTTTGATGCCTTGGCAAATGAGACAGCATCCCTGACTCTGGAACAGCGACGGATGTCGGAGCTCTGGATTTCTTCTTTCACTTGAGTAAGGCGTGATATTCCAAGCATAGCTCTTTCGATTCCCTCTTTGGGAGACCTGAATAGCATTCTCATCCTGCTTTCATAGGGCCCAGGTCTCTGAGGCGTATGTTAATGCAGGGAGAATGGTGGAGTTGAAGAGATGTGCCCGGAGCCAGAGGTTCTTTGTCCTTTTAGCTATTTCTTCGATGTTTTTGAAGGCATTCCATGCCGCTCTCTTCCTCCTGTGCAGCTCAGGTTTTAGGTCGTTCATCATGTTGACTTTATTTATTTATTTATTTTTGCTTTTTTGGGTCACACCTGGCCATGCTCAGGGGTTACTCCTGGCTCTGCGCTCAGGAATCACTCCTGGCGGTGCTCGGGGACCATATGGGATGCCGGGATCGAACCCGGGCTGGCACAGGCCGGCGCGTGCAAGGCAAACGCCCTACCCGCTGGGCTATCACTCCAGCCCCATGTTGACTTCTCAACCTAGGTACATATAACTGCTGCATTCAGAGATGTTTGTTCCATTGAGTGAATGGGGCCTCTGGAACTAGTTCATTTTTCATGAACATAGTTTTGCTGAGATTCAGCTGTAGACCTATCTCACTAATAGGATTTGTATATCTTTTTGTCAACTTCTGATGTAAAAACTATTATTCATTATTGTAAAAGGTCTCATATTGTTTCAGTGATATATTCCTTCCCACTTTATTTTCCGCTTTTTCTCCATGTGAAATAGAAGTTTGCTATTGAACTTCTTGGACTGATCCTCTTTCTGTACTTTGGGTTTTAAATTACATATTTCAAGTCTTTTAGAAATGATTAGTTTCCAGATGTTTTTTTATTTTCTGACTGCTCTTTAATTATAGCTTTCTCTCATTTTTTTCATGATTTTCTCCTTTCATATTTCCACATTTTTTCTTCTCTCTCTAGAAGTATTAATTGTAAGAATTTTAAAATTTTGATTTTCAAAAGTGAAATAAAGCCCACCACCCTTTCTCCTACCACCCACTTTATTCTCTTAGGCAAACCATCACTGTACTGCCCACTGATTCATTTTTATTTTGCTTTGTTCATCAATTTTCTGTTTATATTCTCACATGGATGGCCCCCTCCCCCTTGTCTTTTTCCTTCTGGCTTACTTCACTTCACGTAATTACCTTTAGTCCCTTTGATAGCTGGACTGGATTTTTTTTTTTTTTTTTTTGCCTTTTTGGGTCACACCCGGCAATGCTCAGGGGTTTCTCCTGGCTCTGCACTCAGGAACCACTCCTGGCAGTGCTCGGGGGACCATATGGGATGCTGGAGATCGAACCCGGGCCGGCATGGGCCAACTGCATGCAAGGCAAACACCCTACCCACTGGGCTATCGCTCCGGCCCTGGACTGGATCTTTTTATTACAGACAGAAAGAGGGGAAGGAACAGTATTCCAGCATGGGTGCATATCAAAAACCCCTTTGCTCTCATTATTACTATTAAGTCAAGGGCACTTCACTTGCTTCCATATCCTAGCTATTATGGACAATGCAGCACTGATTTACTGGTGTGGATCTGCATGTGTGGGCACATGTATGTTTTGGTGGTGGGAGAGGGAGATACACCCTGTGATGCTCTGGGCCTACCCCTGACTCTGCACTCAGGGATTACCCCTGGCGGGACTCAAGGGACCATATGAGTTGCTGGGGATAGAAACCGGTTGGCTGAGTGCAAGGCAAGTCTCCTACTGATTGTACTACTGCTCCGGCCCGCAGGATGTTTTAACTATCTGAATTCTTCATTCCAAGTCATTCTGACTTATTAAATGGTTTCCTTCTGGCGCCTACCTTCTTGGCTGTTTCCAACTCAAGCACTCCCAGGCTGCACAGTGGCATCTGAGAAGCTGTTGAGAGGTGCCTGCCAGTGTCTGGAGTGAAGAACATGATGAAAGGACTCTACCCATTCAAGCCTCCTTCTCGTCTGAAATCAGGCTCAGAAATCATGATGCCCGAGTTTGACTTGGGGTAAAAAGGGTATCTATATGTATTTTAATATCTCCATTCCAACCACTGAACATATGCTAAATAATTTTCCACCTTGCTTCAAGCCATATTTTAAAACAGCTTTATTGAGATAAAGTTTAACAAAAAAATTATAGATTCTAAGTGTACAGTTTAGTGGGTTTTGGCGTATTTACAGTGTGTTGCAACCTAGCTGTAGGATAGTCTCAGTTATCCCAAAAAGACACCTCTGCCCAGCTGCCAGCATGGCTCAGGCAATCACAATCTGCTTTGTCTCGAAGGCTTACTGCCATCCCCAAAACTCAGAATCAGTGGCCATTAGGGCCAGATTGTCTCGCTCGGCATGGTTCGGAGGTTCATCCTGGTGCATATATCAGTATTCACTTTCTTTGACAGATCAGGAACATTTCGTAGTTATGGCTACACATTCTATCCATTCATCAGCTGATGGTATCTGGGTTGTTTGCATGTCTTGGTTTTGATTGGCAGCTGTATTCCACTTTCTATGAATGCCCACAGTCTTCCTAAAGTGTTTGAGATACATTTCCACCAGCAAAAAGATCTCAATTTCTTAACATCCTAATGCCCACTATGTCTTTAAAAAATATAGCATTTCTATTTGATGTGAAGTAGTATCATATCATGGTTATTGGTTTGCATTTTCATAAGGATATTAAGTTCCTTTTTCAATGCTTATTGGCATAAATCCTTTGGAGGAATTTTTTTTTTTTTTTTGCTTTTTTTTGGGTCACACCCTGCAATGCTCAGGGGTTACTCCTGGCTCTGCACTCAGGAATCACCCCTGGCGGTGCTCAGGGGACCATATGGGATGCCGGGGGATCGAACCCGGGCCGGCCACGTGCAAGGCAAGCGCCCTACCCGCTGGACTATCGCTCCAGCCCGGGGAGGCAATTTCTATTCACATTCCTTGCTTCTTTCTTTGCTGCTGTTCATTTTCTTCTTATCAGGTTGCATGAGGTCTTTATATATCCCGGGATACAAGTGAAAGCTGGATAACAGATTTGTAAATATTTTCTCCCAATCCCTGGGTTATCTTTTTACTTCTTTTTTATTGGAAGGAGCTAACAGCTAGCCTGTGTTACTCCCAATGCTGCAGGGGTCATGCAGTGACAGGACTACAGCATGCACTCTAGCCCTCTGACCATCTCCTTCAGCCTAGAAACACGCTCCCCCCAATGCATTTTCCTACTGGTGGATACTTAATTGTCATGTTTATTATACAATTTAAAACCTTTTCCAGTCTCCTGATTACTTTTGGTGATACAGCAACCACCTTCTGTATCTGGGTAGGTGATGCGGAATTGCTCAACCTAGCAACTCTGCGGAGGCCCCCACACGAGTGTGCCAGAGGGTTGTTCTCCACACTCAGATGCACATACAGTATCAAGTTTTTACTGGTTGGTTCTCGACTGGTAAGGTAAGTTCTTATTTCTATTAATAATATGAGTGATGTTTCCTGGAGACATAGTTTTCCCTTGATTGTCCTGAGGTTGTTTTCAGAAGTACAAGGTTCATTCTTTGTTCACCTCTTTTTTTCTGTTATTTTCCCATTGATTTGTAAAAGTTCTTTAAACATTTGGAATATTTGGGACCAGAATAACAGTAGAGCGGGGAGGGCACTTGCTTCCATGCAGCCAACCTGGATTTAATCCCAGGCATCAGGATCCCAGTCCCCTCAGTGCAGCCAGGCGTGAACCCAAGTGCAGAGCCAGGAATAAGCCCTGAGCACCACTGGGTGTACCCTCCCGCCCCCCCTCCATGAAATACTTTTAGAGTAAAGATAAGTAAATATTCTCTGATTATATTATACTTTGTTCCACCAGTTACTTTCATATAATTACCTGCACTTAAATTTGTTGATGGCATCTTCTAAAATATATCCTGAAGTCAGTATGATCAATGTTTTATTCCTTTGCATTATGATGTTGCTCTACATCCTAATAAGCAACTCTCTCTACCTAGGGAACAGATTTTATTTCCATTGCTTTTCATCTCTACATAACCCATCCATGTAACAGAATGCTTGTTGTGGTTGGGAGACATGAACCAGATTCATTCATGAAGGATTTGAAGGAATTCAATTGCCCACAATCTTCCCCACTGAATTGTAATCCTCTGCTGACACACACATTCCAAGCTCCAATATAAGCAAATATCTCTTTGCAAATTCTTCAGTTGGCCCCGATTTGTCCATTTCTGAGCCAAAACTATTAGTTTAATACTATGCCTTTATACTTACTATTGATAACTTTAGGGTAAACCCCATGTTCTTATTCATCCTTTTTAGGAACTGAACTAGAGCTAAGCTTTAGTATTTCTTTCAGAAAAACAGAAAGTTACCCAAAAATGATCCTCCCCATCACAGGCAGTACTTCATTAAGATTCAGAATGCAGTGCAAGTGCTGGAGCTTTCTACGATTTGTGTGTGCTATGATATAGTCTTAGAAACTGTTTTTTGAGGGCATTGTACATGATCACTTTTAAAAATTCAATTTCTATATATCTAATATTTCTTTCAAATATACCTAATTCCTGTTAGTTCTACTAATTTATTGTTCTAGAATTTTACACGTTGATATTTTCTGAAAAATGATCTCTATAATACTCATAGCTTACTTCTACTATTCGCAGGCCAAAAGTGAATAGTACATACGGAGATATGATCTCCAGAAGTTCTGAATGATGACTGAGTTCATACGAATTCTACCCCTTTTCCAATTTTAATAAAAGTGGTTCTCATCTTTAAGTTATATCCTATCTTTTCAGCTAAACTGAGACATTGTTCTGAATGTCAAGACCAGGGAAAGACAACCACAGAAGGATCCTAACTCACTGACTCAAAAAGCAATACCACTTACTATATTAGAGTGTGTGCCTGTTTACACAATGAAACACTACTAAGTTACCACAACTACACATAATAAACATTCCATTGAAGGAAAAGGCAAAACACAAAAGAATACATATGATTCGTTTACATAAACATTTCCAACATTTACATAAGGTGAAGATTGGTCTGACTGGGAATATCACTAGGAAAAAATGGACAGAATGGGGCAACAGCTTAAAGGGAATGGTACACAGGCTGTTACATTGAGCCCTGGGCACTGTCCCTAGTACTGCATGGTCCCCTGAGCCCCACCAGCAGGGACCCCCAGCACTAGGACAGGAATAGCCCCCTAGCACCTCCAAACATGAGCCCAAATCCAAAAAAACTTTTTCAAAAACAGTCAATAGAAAAATAACATATAGTCATTTATTGACATTTATTTGGGGCTTTATAATTAATTTTTGTAAATGTTCAATGTTTACTGAAAAGAATGTGTATTCTTGTGTTTTGGTTTAGGAGTTTAAATAAACACATACAAACACGGTATGAAACTATATCTCAACATGTAAAGGCAGCAAGCACACATGCCCACACACACTATCAATGCTTAATTTGTCTGCTTGACCCATTACACTTAGTGTAATTTCATGAAAATTCTCACCAGAGATGCAGATTCATCAATTTTTCCTTTTATTCTTTTATCTTTGTATTTCCCCAGACTTTTTAGCCATTGTCATATAAGTTTCACATATGTGCATGACTGTAGTACTTTCTAGGGAGTTTTCTTTGAGATGCAGAAAGACACCCTGATATGCCCTTATAGTGTCACCCATTTAGAGTTCTTGTGATGATAGCACTGCATTGAGTTTTGTGTTGTCAAGAACTTCCCTGTGGTGTCATTTTCAATCTAGGTGCTTAGTTTTATTTTCTTAAGTAGCTTGTTACTGCCCAGGCTGCTAGTGAAGGAGGATGCTGAGATGAGCAAGGGCGAGATTACCATCGCTGATTACTGCGTACCAAGCCTGGAGTCACCAACCAACTTCATGCCAAGGCTGCCTGCAGGTCATCTTTCTGAACCCCAAATGTCTTCATCGGGTTTTGTTGGTAGAATACAAATTACTTCACAGTTTTCTGTTATTGTGTTTGTTTGACCACACCTGGAAGTGCTCAGGGCTCATCCTTGGAGTCTGGACTCAGGCATCACTCCTGGCAGGGGTGGGGACCACATGGAATGCCAGGAATCCAACCCAGTTGGCCACATGCAAGACACCTTCTCCACTGTATTATCACTCTGGTCTGCTACTTTACTATTATTCTTTCCTCTTGTCAAGATAGATTAAAATCCCTGGTTTGACTATTTGAAAGCTGGTTATTTGGGTCCTCAGAATTTAAAGCAGATGACATTACTGATATTACTTTAATATTTTTTTGGGGCGACTCTCAAGTAATGTTCAGAGAGCTCATAGGGCTCCTCTGGCGATGATCCTGCCAGCTCAGCACTCAGCCCACCAGTTTTCTGCTAGGGTTTTGGTCGGGGGCTCCCAAGTGGTGCCGAGGAGGCTGGGGCCTTGACATTCTCAGTCAGGGCACAAGGATGTGCAGCTGCTGCAGGGGTGGGAGGGAAGCACGTGGTATCATGGATGGAGCATGCATCAGGGGCCTCACCAGGCCCTAACCACTGTACTATCTCCTAGTGCTTGATTTATAAAATGTGACCTCGCTAGTGCTGGATTTATCAATGTGATTTCTGACTTGTGACCTTTGGGCTTTCTCCTCCATTTCCTTATTAAAAAGGCCTCAGTAGAAAGATTTTAAGAAATGTTCATTTTGTGGGCTAGCAAACCTACTAACGAAGAATGGAGAAATTATGAAAGTGATTCAACTGGAGAGGAGAGAGCTTAGACTAGAACTGGGATTGGAATGGGCTGGCTAGCTAGATTTTTTATGGTACCTGATAATCACAGACCTTTTCATTTAAAGAAACTTGTTGGAAAGGGATCTTTAGGGGGCCATGTCCTATAAATTTGAACATCAGAGTAGCTAAACATATATTCCTTTTTTCTCCTTATTTAAAATGCAAATAGCATTAAGGCAATGACTTCTGATGTCAAAATGTGTTCAAAAATGTTCTTTTTTCTCTTAAACTCACTCACTCACTCACTCATTCATTCATTCATTCATCACTCAGTCACTTGGAAAATTGTGAGTGGTGCCAGGTGCTATGTGAGGTGCCTGGCCACACATCCCTGGCTAGGTAAACACTCATGCCCTTGGAAGGCATATGTTCTGCATGGGAGAGGCACAGAAACAAGTCATGCAGCACTATGGAAAAGCTGATTGCATGAAAAAGAAAGGAGGCCAGGCTGGCCAAGGAGACCAGAGGTGCAGGATGCTGGGTGGGGAGAGAGGAGGGACTGAGCAGGGAGTCTGAAGCCAGCGGAGAGGGGCTGGGCAGGAGTGCAGGATTTTGGGGCCAGCGTAGAGGGGCTGAGCAGGGCTGAAGAATGCTGGGGCCAGCGGAGAGGGGCTGGGCAGGAGTGCAGGATTCTGGGGCCAGGGAGAGGGGCTGAGCAGGAGTGCGGAATGCTGGGGCCAGCAGAGAGGGGCTGAGCAGGAGTGTGAGATGCTAGGGCAGGCAGAGAGGAGGGTGAGCATGAGTTCAGGATCCTGGGGCCAGCAGAGAGGGACTGAGCAGCAGTGTGGGATGCTGGGCAGGGGAAGTGGGACTGAGCAGGAGTGCGGGATACTGGGGCAGGCAGACAGGAAGGGCTGACAGGAGTGTGGGATGCTGGGGCAGGTAGAGAGGAAGGGCTGACAGGAGTGCGGGATGCTGGGGCAGGTAGAGAGGAAGGGCTGACAGGAGTGCGGGATGCTGGGGCAGGTAGAGAGGAAGGGCTGACAGGAGTGTGGGATGCTGGGCAGGCGGACAGGGCTGATGTGACAGCCTTGACTTGGACAGGTAGCAGCTGCTCATCTACAGCAGCAGGAGGCTTGCAAACACCAGAAAGATAGATAGCTCTGGGGAGCGCTGGTGAGGTGGACAGCTGGGGGTGGGTCAGTGAGGGAAGCAGGGAGCAGTGCTCCCATTAGACTGCACCCCCTTTTCTCCCAACCCCGTCAATCATGGTTTTGATTCTGCGGGAGTGGGTTATTCCTGCCTCTGGTCTGTGCTCAGGAGTGATGTTTGGTGGGGTCCAGAAAACTCTCCATGTGGTGCCAGGGATAAAACCTGAGTTGGCACACACAAGGTCAGAGCTTTTGTTTGTTCATTTATTTTTAATTTGTTACTATTGGTGCCGATCTGATACCAGGAGAGGCGGTAGCTCACTGCTTACTTCATCTTCCCAACTCTGACTCCCAAGTTTCACATATGGTGCTTATCTGGAATGGCCTTTTCTGAATAGTCTTGGATATATTTGCCCATTTTCAATAGAACTGCTCAGACTAGTTTGCTTCTTATACATATTATTAGTATTGCTGCAGGCAGCAGTGCTTTTCCTGTCACAGGCACAACAGTATGTACCTGCTCATCAGGAAATAACTTTTATTATTATTCTGTGTACATTTTGGGGCCACCCCTGAGGGTCCTCTTGTGGCAGGTTCTGGGGTGCACAAAATGTGTTCCAGTCTTCTGAGCCAGCTCCCCTGCCCCTCTTGCATGTATATTTTACCTTGTTTTTGGCACCTGTTACTATCAACTTACATGTATCTTTATTTTTTTATTTTTATTATTATTATTTTGGTCTTTGGGCCACAGCAACAATGCAGTGGTTACTCCTGGCTCTGTACTCAGGAATTACTCCAGATGGTGCTCAAGGGATCATATGGGGCTGATGGGGATAGAACCTGGGTCAGTCATGTGCAAAGCAAGCTGTCCTAGAATTTCAGTACCAATACTAAATTTAAATATATGTAAAAACCTTTTTAAATCTCTGCCGGGATCAAAGGGTCTTTTACACACCTACACCATATGAAGACTATCTTAAATGTCTTAGATTTTTTTTCCTCCATATGGTAGTTAATTCAACTGAACATGATGTTTGTGTATCCTTTGAAACAAGACATATTCTAAATACATCCTACCATAGAATAATTCAACAATATATCGTACCATAAGAATACTCAGTTTTGTAACCATAAGGATCACACAAAGCACTTTTTCCAAATTGAATGAAAATACTGTGTCATATGAAGGAGAATTCTGTAAAGTTCAGACATTCTACAGCATGTTTAGGAGCAGGTAAGGGGGATGCTAGAGAGAGAGGAAATGCTGCAAAGGTCTCTGATGGTGGAGGGGCGGGCACTCAGGTCTCCTCACTTCCAATAAAGGTACAGAGAGTTCCTGAAGTTCAGGGCATCTCCAAGGGGCTGGTCAGTGAGGGATCCTTGATTATGAGTTTTTGTTTTTGGAGAAAATCAAGATCACCTATTCCTGAGAAGGGGGTGGGGAAGTAGTGTAGAATGGAGAAAGTGGGAAATGCTGTTAGTGTAGAGGGGAAATTGGGAGAGACCTGGTAGCTGGCTTAAGGGCCCAGTGAGACTTCTGTGGTAGTGTACTCAAGTGAGAATTCTTGGAAGGTTATATATGAATTTTGCCAGCAAAGTAGCTAATAGGATGAACCATAAGTAAACGTAGTTTCTTTTTGTTTTTAAACCATGTAAGCCAAAAGTACTCATTTTGTTTTCTTAGTTGTTTTTGTATTTTCTCACTAGTAATACTCATATCATTTATGTGATCAAAGCTTTTAATTTCATGGATTGGTGATGTGGCATGTCGGTGTTCATGAAATTCCAGGGCCATCCAAAGACTGTGTGCTAGGCTAGGAGTTAAATGTTTGGGGACTAATGTGGGCAGATGGGCCACAGAACCAGGGGGCATTGCTGTGCCACTCCTTCACCGCTCACTTCATCAACAGTGCTCCAATCACTCATCCATTCCACAAATACTTACTCAGCACCTATCATGTGCCAGGCACTGTTCTACATGCAGAGGATGCAGCAGTGAGCAAGAGAGACAAGGGTCCTGCTTTGCTGGAACTTATGTTCTAGTACAGGAAGATAGACAATAATAATAAAAGAAGATTAATCATAGTGACAGCCAACATTCATCTCCAATTACTGTTTATGGAGACAGTTTTAAGCACACGGAGTTATTCATTAAAATCCTTAGAAACACATTGAGGCAGGAACCCCAATTCCCCCATTCCATACTGGCAGACACCAAGAGGGGCAGAGCTGGGCTTTAGTGCCACCACGCTGGGGACCTGAAAGAGCAGAGTTATGCCAGGAAGCACTTGGTCCTCAGGTGATGTTGGGTTTGTGGCATGGGAACACCCCCAAAGCCAGCATGGTAGCACAGTAGGGCAGGTGAGTGACCATGAGAGGCGTCGTTGGGAGCCCACAGGAGACAACCTAAGCACAGGAGGGCACTGGCTTTGCAGCCAGCCTTAGGTTTCAGGGTCGCGGTTCCTGTCTGCCTCTGACGCTAGGGATCGCTCCCCCACACCCCACCACACACACAGGTAGCAGCAGGGGCCTAGGCCATCCCCAGGGCCAGTGCAGCTTGCAGGACCGTCCTCGAGCTGGAAGCCGGGCGTGGTGTCTTCCATTATGGGGCGGAAGGGACGTTTGGGACCTCTACAAGTTTGTACGGGCGGGGGCTGGGGAGCAGTCGTCGAAGGCGTCTCGGCGGCCCGGGACGCGGGGGACCCCCGAGGGCCCGGGGCTGAGAGGCGGATCCTGGCTCGGGCCGGCGGGCTGGGCCGCGCGGGGCCTCGAGCGACCGTTGGGCGCGGCGGGCCTAACGTTCCAAGCCCGGCAGGGCCGGCGCTGCGGAGCCTCCAGGGGTGACCTCCCCTCCCATCCCCTCCTACGGGGCCGGGGGCTTTGCGGGGGGACTCTCTCAGGGGGCGTTTATTTCCCCCTTAATAAATTTTTTTCCTCACGAACGACACAGGGAAGCTCAGCCCCGAAGGCTGCGGTGCCGGCAGGAACGGTACCTTTCTGGAGCTGCTGCTGGGCCCCGCACGGACGGGCTCTTCCCTCCCGGCCCATGGCCGCGGGGCCGGAGTCCGCTACGCTCCGTCGCCCGCCGGAGCTTCCAGTCCACGCAGAGCCGGGGCGGCGGCGCCGGAGAGCGAGGTCGGGGCAGGGGAAGGCGGGAGCGACATCAAGCAATTGGTTCTGGCGGGGAGAGGGAGGATGCTTGGGGGCGACTCGAAAGCACCGATTTCAAACGCCCGCCCCCAGGGCCGTTTCGGTACCGCCCCCTGCCTGGGCCCCCGCCTACTTCCGCGGTCGCCGCCGCACATTGGTGGCTGCCGCGAGGCTCGGGCTTTGCTTCCGGGTCGCGGGTGCGCGCGCGAGCTTCTGGACGTCCGCAGCCGCAATGGAGGCCTTGTGATATTGGCGTACAGGAGACCGCATAGCTTCTGGGCCAGCGCTCGCCGCAGTGGACGCCGTCGGAGCGGCGGGCAGGTGCGGGGCCGTGGCGGGCGGGCGCGAGCGGTGCCGTGGTCCGGCGGTCCTGGCTCCGCGGACGGACGGACAGTCGCGGGGGCACGGATGTACGGACAGACGCGGGATAGCGGCCGGAGACGCGGCGTCTTTCCCGGTTCGGGACCGCGATTGCCCGGCGGTGCCGAGCGGGTTCTGAGGGGCGGGGAGGCGGCCTCGGAGCCTACGGTGATGTCAGGCCCAGGTCGGACGTTCGGGACTGAGAACCTTCCTGTGGGGACCCACGGGGTGGGATGTGTCTTGCGGCTCCGGTTCCATGGGCGGAGTGTGTGTCTGTCTCTGTGTTGCTCCCCTGTTCGTTCGGGGAGTTTTGTCATCATTCTCACACGCGGGCAAGTACTGCAACGGACCACCCTCATCCCCAGCCAAGCGGGAGGTCGCAAAGCTCGGGAGGTCACAAATCTTGCGAGTCCACTCAGTGGTTCCAAAATTCTGGCGGAACTATCCTCCCCCCCCCCCCCCCACCCCCCACCCCCTTACAGTCCAGCCAGGTAATGGGGACTCGAGCCCGAAGCAGAGCCTGGAGAAAGACAGAATCCTTGTACGTTCTGGGTTTCGTGATTGGATTTTCCTTCTCAGATCATTTAACATTTGGTGAGTGAGCTTATTAGGATATGACTTCAGAAGAATAGATACCAGCGGATACTCAAGTCGGATGAGTTGGTCACACTGGACGTCGCTTTGTCCTCTTTCTCAGAGCCTGAAAGATGACTACTGCGGCCAGGCCAACATTCGAGCCGGCGAGAGGTGGGAGAGGGAAAGGAGAAGGGGATCTGAGCCAGCTCTCTAAACAGTATTCAAGTAGAGACCTGCCTTCTCATACAAAGATAAAATACAGGTAACAAAGATGACTTTGGGGGTGGGGGTCCCAAAGTAAGCCCGAGTCTATTCAATGATAGGGACTTAGGCTAGAGTGTGCTTGAATAATAGCCCTTAAGTGATTATTTTCAGAGTGTCAGTGCTAAAGACGACTGGGGGGCTTGGTCTAAAGTAAGCCCCAGTCTGTTCAGACACAGTCTTAGGCTAGAGCATGTTTGCATCACGTTCTAGCCTTAAAGGATCATTTTCAGAATGTCAGTGCAGTAGTGCATCCAAAACTAGAATTACAAGTTAACGATAGTTACCAGATACTCCTTAAGCAGCACTTGCCTTGGTGATACTGCACTGTCTGGATTAATTGATAGGAGATAATTATTCCTGTTGCTGTAGTGCCCCTGAATTGATATACTAACAAAAAGTAAATGCTTTCCTATCTGCCTTCACTTAGGAAATATATGATTTCTTTTTGGACTTACTGAACCGATTGGGAGCATCATAAAGATGCATCTTAGTAACTCTCAGATTAGGATCAAGATCTTTTATGCTTTCAGTTCCTTATGAAATTGTTGTCCTAGTTTGCCCTGGTTTGTTTCTGTTATAGACAGACCACTCAGGATGCCCCTGAAGAGGTTCGGAACCGTGACTTTCGGAGAGAGCTGGAGGAGAGAGAGCGAGGCTGCTGCCAGAGAGAAAAATAGAGATCGTCCAACCCGGGGTATCAGCATTAACTCTGACATTTGTCTCATAATGATCTTGGTCAGAGCTTTCCTCTCATGTACTAATTGGAACTTTATGTTTTTTGTTTGTGGTCAATGATGGGTGAACTGTAACCTCTGATGATTCAGTGATATGAAATCAGAGCATATAGGCTCTGTCCATCCAGACTTTCTTACAAGGAGCAGGAGGAATGGGCTGTGGGCAGCCATCGTTTCAGTGGAAATCAAAAGATTTCCATTGTTCCCAACAGCCAGACTTAGGAGGCTCCATGATTTCTGTTAATGCTGTCCGATTCTTGTCACTGCTCTTGGAACATGTTTCCTGAGAACAGCTGTAGTTCCTCTCTTAACACTGGCACTGGTATTTCACAAACATTTACTAAAGACTTTTACTTGCTCTGAACATTTATGATCCCTGCTGTCCGTTCTAACCTAAGCTCTGTGAGTGCAGGTCCCTTAAGTGTTCTGAGAAATGCACCATTAGTTTCAGTGAAGTAATGATGCCTGTTTTCCTTGAGAAGTGCACCATTCATTTCAGTGAGGTAATGATGCTTGTTTTCCCTGAGAAATGCAGTTAGTTTCGGTGAGGTAATGATGTCTGCTTTCCCCAGAACATACAACCTCCTCTTCGGTGTCAAAGAAGCCTCGGTTAGATCAAATTCCCGCTGCCAACCTTGATGCAGATGACCCTCTAACAGACGTATGTTTCATTTTCTCTTGTCATCTCAGATGTGTAACTGATTTTTCAGATACATAAATGGCATCCTCTGATCTTTATTTTGTTAAGAAGTGACCTTTAAGGACTGGAGTGATAGACCAACGGGAGGGCAGTTTGCCTTGCACACGGTCAACCAGGTTCAATCCCCAGCATCCACATAGTACCTCTGAGCCCACCAGGAGTATTTCCTGAGTGCAGAGCCAGGAATAACCCCCTGAGCATAGCCAGGTGTGACCCAAAAGTAAACCAAAAAAAAAGAAGTGACCTGTATTTCAAGTGATGCTTCTCCATCCTGGCAGGATCACCCTGAATGTACCTGCAGTGAGCACTCTCCAGTTGGGGTGCACATCTTCCCTACACGCTGGGGGCTCCCTCCACATCTTCAGGTTGCTTCCTGGCTTCCTCTCCAAATGCAAAGGGAAATTACTTGAGTAGAAGGATTTTAGGGTCAGCATTCAAGCCTAAGATTTGTGGGACCCCACTGTCTGATCTTTTATACACTGTTAAAACCTAAGTGACCTTTTATGGCTAGCATCTAATTAAACACGGTATCACCATTTTGTTCCAGAGCTAATAATTGCACTAAATAGTCCAGTTATTAGAAACCCAGTTGAGCGTGTTATTGGCCAGCTCCCACCACCAGTGGCTCCTATTAGGGAGTGTGGTTTAATGAGCACAAATGGTCGTGGCCATGTTGATGTACTGAGATTTAATGGTTATTCTTCTGAGAAGTTGGACTCTTTGTTCTTTTGATTATCCTAGCTTAGGTTTGATTTGAGGTGCATGGAATTGGTTAGATTTGGGTTGGTTAACTGTATATAATTATATACCATATTGTCAACTGCAGTGTCCTCTTGAGGAATATTTCCATTTGCAACTTGCTTTGAGCATGAAAATTTAAAAACTATTTTTGTGATAGATACAATTCTGATCTCAAAAGCACATCAGGGGTTGCTCTTTTGGTATTTTATTTTTGTGCAGTTTTCTTTTTTTTGATTCTTTTGATTTTGGGGGGTGGAGTGATAGGTCACACTCAGTGATGCTAGGACTTACTGCTCGGTCTGCACTAATGGCGGGGCTTGTGTTAACTTATGGGATGCTAGGGATCAAACCCTGCTATCCTCTGTACCAATGCTCCAGTTCCAACGATGCTTCTTTTCTGTTTGATTTTTCTGTTTGGGGTCACACCCGACAGTGCTCAGGGCTTATTCCTGGAGCCTGATTCCAGGGCTTATTCCTGGGCTGATTCCCTGAATGGAGATTCAGGGATCACTCCTCGTGGGACTGGGATAACTTATGGGATACTGGGGCTCAAATGCTGGTTGGCCATATGTGAGGCAAACCCCTACCTGCTGAAGTATTGATTTGGCGCCTGATTGTCTCATTTTAATTATATTTGGAAAATAAGATAGCACCAACAACTTGGTAACTTCAATTTTCTTTGTTGCTGGTTGGTTTTAGGGCAACATCTGGAAATAGTCAGGGGTCACTCCTGGCTCTGCACTCAGGAATCACTCTTGATAGGCTCAAGGGACCATATGGCATGCTGGGAATCAAGATCCTTACCCCCTGAACTATTTCCATGATTCCAATAACTGCATTTTTTTTTTTTTTTTTTTTTTGCTTTTTGGGTCACACCCGGCGATGCTCAGGGGTTACTCCTGGCTCTGCACTCAGGAGTTACTCCTGGCGGTGCTCAGGGGACCATATAGGATGCCGGGAATCAAACCCAGGTCGGCCGCATGCAAGGCAAATGCCCTATCCGCTGTGCTATCGCTCCGGCCCCGATAACTGCAATTTTTATGGGAAAAAAAATTACTGCATTTTCTCTTAGACTGTTCCTTTTCTTTTTCTTAGGAGGAAGATGAAGATGAAGATTTTGAAGAGGAGAGTGATGATGATGATACTGCAGCTCTTCTTGCAGAGCTGGAAAAGATAAAAAAAGAGAGAGCAGAAGAACAGGCCAGAAAGGTAAAAGATCAGAGTACTGAATATTTGCATTTTCACCCATCTTCTCACTTACACTAAAAAAAAGATTTTAATGGTATTTTTGTATAATCTAACCTTTGATTTCACATGTGTGAGGCTGACACTCCAGTTGTGTTTCATACCCTTTCTTAGTGGTATTCTTTTATTTTTTTAAAAAAATATTTTTATTATACTACCGTGGGATGTATAATTACAAAAGATGTTCACGTTTGGATTTCAGTCATACAGAGTGTTCCAGCACCCATCCCTCCCCCAGTACCCATTTCCCACCACCAATGTCCTCAATTCCCTATCCCTCCCCCATAGAGGCAGGCACTTTACCTCTCTCTCTCTCTTTCTCTCTCTCTCTCTCTGTCTCTCTTCTCTTATACATTGTGGCTTGCAATATATACATTTAGAGGTTATCACGTATATCCCTTAGCCTATATTCAGTGCTCAGACTAGGCTGGTATTATCATTTCCAATAATTATTAGTACACTTCCCTTCTCTGTCTTACCTAACCCCTGACTCCCACATACTTGTGGTTGATTCCACCCATTGACAAGACCTTCTGATCTATATTTTGCCTGGCCTTGGATATTGGTATCATACTATATATGGTATCATACTATAATAGTGCTGCTGTGAACATAAAAATGCAGATGGTTTTTCTGCTGTGTGTTTTTGGCTTCCCAGGGTATATACCCCAGAAGTGATATGGCTGGGTCAAATGGGAGCTCAATTTCTAGTTTTTGAAGGAATGTCCATATTTTCCAAAAAGGCTATACCAGTCGACATTCCCATCACCAATGGATGAAAGTCCCTTTCTCCCCTCATCCATGCCAGCATTTGTTCTTGCTCTTTTGGTTGTGCACTGGTCCCTGTGGTGTAAGATGATACCTCATTGTTGTTTTGATTTGCATCTATCTGATGATTAATGATGATGTGCATTTTTTCATATGCCTTTTGGCCATTCAATTTCTTCCTTGTCGAAGTTTCTATTAATTTCTTCTCCCCATTTTTTGGATGGGGATGGCTGTTTTCTTCTTGTAAAGTTCTACCAGTGCCTGATATATCCTGGATATTAACCCCGTAACAGATGGGTATTGGGTGAATATTCTTTCCCACTCTGTGGATTGTCTTTGTATCTTGTTCACTGTTTCTTTTGAGGTGCAGAAGCTTTTAGTTTCATGTAGTGCCATTTGTTTATCTTTGCTTCCAATTGCTTTGTTAGTGGTGTTTCATCTTTGAAGATGTCTTTAACTTCAATGTCATGGAGGGTTTTTCCTATATTTTCTTCCAATGTACTTTTATGGATTCTTTGAAAAAATAAACAAGATCTACAAACCACTTGTAAGATTCTTAGGTAGTATTATTTATTAGGTGTATTTGACCTGTAGTATGCAAGTTCCAGGTGTGCAGCATAATGATTCCATCTGCATTATATCCAAGATAATCTCCATAGTAAATCTGTTTTCTGTCTCCATACATGAATTTTTTTTTTTTAAGGTATTTTATTATACCACTGTGAGATATACAATTACAAAGATATACAATTAAAAGTTCATATTTGGGTTTTGGTCATACAGTGTTCCAGCACCCATCCCTCCACCAGTGCCCATCTCCCACCACCAATGTCCCCGGTTCCCTCCCCCTCCCTAGCCCGCCTCCATGGCAGGTTCTTTATTTCTTTCCCTTTCTCTCTCTTTCTCTTTTCCTTCCCTTCCAGACTATAGATTACAGAATATACATTAAAGGGTTGTCATGTGTATCTTTTTGCCTGTATTTAATGCTCAGTTCTAGGTTGGTATTAGTATCCTCGACAATTGTTAGCACACTGTTCCATTTTTTTTTTTTTTTTTTTTTAGTTAAGTCTTTTTTTAAAATTATTTATTTATTTATTTTACAATTTCAAAGATATACAATTAAAAAGTTCATATTTGGGTTTTGGCCATACAGTGTTCCAGCACCCATCCCTCCACCAGTGTCCATCTCCCACCACCAACGTCCCCGGTTCCCTCCCCTCCCCCAGCCCTCCTCCATACCATACATGAATTCTTATGTAAAAACTTAAAATTGATTAAAAATTGTAAGTAATCACAAGGATAATGAGCGTCTTCAAGATCTACTTTTTATAAGAAACAGGGAGTTTAAATGCTTTTGACTGATCCTTAGTGAAGATAAACATTTTATATAAAAGTACTTGTCATATTGTGAGACTATTTTTTTTGGTACAAAAATGTGTTGATATTGGGACTGGAGCGAGAGCCCAGCGGGTAGGGCGTTTGCCTTGCACGCAGCGGCCCTGTGCCGGCCCGAGTTCGATTCCCGGCATCCCATATGGTCCCCCGAGCACCGCCAGGAGTAATTCCTGAGTTCAGAGCCAGGAGTAACCCCCTGAGCGTCGCCGGGTGTGACCCAAAAAAAAAAAAAAAAAAAAAAAGTGTTGATATTTCTTGGGCTTGAATGATAGTTCCTTTTGTCCCTGTTCCTGCCTGGCTTTCCACTGCCTTACATTTGTGGTATATCTATGTCCCTCTCTCCAAGCTAATGATCTCTCTCATTGTTGAGAACCCTCAGTTAGAGGACTGGATACTAGGTGTCGGGCCTGAGGGCCATCTGCCTCTGCTGAGCTGCACACTTCTGTTTATTTGGGCAGCAGTATCTGCAAACAGTAGCACAAGGAATGTGTGTGTCTGTTCTAGTACAACTTTTTTCCAGGGTTGGAGCAATAATACAGTGGATAAAGTACTTACCTTGCACGTGGGTTTAATTCCTGACATCATATATGGTCTCCTGAACCTGCCAGGAGTGATCCCTGAGCATTGCTGGGTGTGGCCCAAAAACAAAATTAAAAAAACTTGTATTTCCAAAAAATTGTGTGGTGGCTGGCACTCCACAATAGCAGGAGATAGTACAACAAGTAGGGCATTTGCCTTCCATACGGCTGAGCCAGGTTCTATCCCCAGTACCCAATATGTTTCCCTGAACCCTCCAGGGGTTATCCCTAAGTGTCCCAAAACTGAAAGAGATGAGATTGGCTGTGGAATTAATAGGAATCTTCCCCATCACTGACAGGAACAAGAACAGAAAGCTGAAGAAGAAAGGATTCGTATGGAAAATATTCTGAGCGGCAACCCTCTGCTCAATCTCACCGGCCCATCCCAGCCTCAGACCAACTTCAAAGTTAAAAGAAGGTACTGGATGGCAGCTTGTAGAATAACAACGAGGCAGGGAGAGAAAAGATTCCTTTCAGTAGCCTTTTACTGCCTCTTAAGCTGTGCCGGATGAAGCTCTGAGGACAGGGTTTTAGGTGTGGGACAAGGTCCCACATTTCACATTTGGAGACTATAGGATGGACTATGGGCAAGCCTCCCTCTGCGTGTTCCCCTCCCCACCTTCTCTGGGAGCGGGACCCTTCCCACCTTTATCTAAACCTTGGACCTTTCCTAACAAGACACAAGGCCCTGGTAATAGCTGTCTGGGAGGCTGCGCTTGATTCCCCTTTTTCATCATCTCTGTATTCCACCTGGCAGTCCTCATTTACTGTGACCTTGAGAGAGGAACAACAGTATCAGGAAAACCATTCTTTTGTGGGGAGTGTGGGGAGTTTCCCAGACTCACCCAGCCTTGGGTTCCTTCTTAGCATTGTGCCTGGGCGAGAGAAAGGAAGCATGGACCTGCAGATCCCACCTGCAAAGCCCCCTCTGAGTGCCGTGGCCTGGGACTTCCTCCCCCAAACCTAGGAGAGAGGAATTGTAGGTGACAGAAAGGAGGCCCAGCACCGGCACTTGGAGAAGCGACCTAAAATCATGGTCACCTGATCTTAATAGCCCCTTCCTCGGGATCCTGAGGGAAAGGGAGGGTAGCCAAGCCTGCAGCTGAAGGTGGGATTCAGGACTCACATGAAGGCCTAAGTCAGCATGTGTGTCCCCACTTCCCTAAAGAAAGGGAATGTGACTCTCCCAGATCCCTCCTCCTTGTGGCCTTGAATCACCAGGCCCAAAGGCTGACACAGATGGTGACTGTTGCTCTTCCCAAGCCCTGGGTCCTGGTGACGGCAGAAGATGAGGCAGGGGCCGGAGCGATAGTACAGCGGGTAGGGCGTTTGCCTTGCACGTGGCCGACCTGGGTTCAATCCCCGGCATCCCATATGGTCGCCTGTACACCGCCAGGAGTAACCCCTGAGCATTGCCAGGTGTGATGCAAAAAATTAAAAAAAGGGTGAGGCAGACCGCTGGGGCTGATGGCTCTCCCTGGTCTGGGCCCTGCCATCTAGGAGCCTGCAAGGCTTCCAGACATTTCATTCCTCCCAGACTGCCCAGCCCTCTTGTCAGGGGACAAGACCTTTATTGCATTTAATGTAATCGGCAATTTCAAGGAGCTCTTGGGAAATAATCCTTCTGTATGACTGACCAGCAAAGGGCCGACCAGACCCAGCGCCTGCCATCATCCAGTACTCACCCACGCTACTGACTGTATCTGCACCCTTCCAACCTAGTAAGCCTCACCCAGAGCCGAGGGCCATCGGCCTTCCTCTGGATCGGTCTGGAGAGGAAGTCCTGATGTCTCCTTTACTTGTTCTGCCTGCGATTGTGACCTCCCTTGTGTTTTAGGCATTTCCATTTTTCTTGTCTATTGTTGATCTGTGTATCATCCATTGGTCTTTGGCCACCTCTGTGTCTGTTACATCCCAAGAGAAGGGACAGAAATGCAATCCCTTATGTGTAAGCCTTCATGTCTGTAAAACTCCTAGAACAAAGTCCTGGTACTTGTGTTGTGCCCACATTTCTCAACCCAAAAAAGTTTGAGTTAACTCTTGTAGCAGGGAAAGGACTGACTTTATTTTTTTATTTTTTTTTAATTTTTAAAAAAAATTTTTATTTTTACAATTACAAAGATATACAATTAAAAAGTTCATATTTGGGTTTTGGTCATACAGTGTTCCAGCACCCATACCGCCACCAGTGCCCATCTCCCACCACCAACGTCCCCGGTTCCCTCCCCCCCCCCCCCAGACCTCCTCCATGACAGGTTCTTTATTTCTTTCCATTTCTCTCTCTTTCTCTTTTCCTTCCCTCCAGACTATGGATTACAGAACATACATTAAAGGGTTGGGAAAGGACTGACTTTAGCTTGACACAGTTTACATTGTTTCATTGGGAAAATGACGTTTAAGGAATAAGTTTCTCATATTAGAAAAGCACCATAGGGAAGTCAGCCAGAGAAATAGTGCAGCCCTGGAGTGGCACTGTGCGGAGAGCAGCAGCCTTGTGCGGGCCGCACCGCCTTTCCGCTGGAGGCCACTCTGCAGCCTCGGCCTTGCTTGGTCCAGAATATGGCTCCAGGCCAGAGTTGCCATTCCTACAGGTGGCGAGATCGATCCCTGGGACCACGTCCCAGACACTGGGGGTGTGGCATGTGCTCACTAGCAAGGAATGTCAGTTAGAATAGGAGTGACTTTATTGCTCGACTACAGCCAGGATCTGTCGGTGAGCGGCCACCATCCCAGCGCCCTGCCTACGCACAGGAGGTGCTGCCGGGCTGAGCCTCCAGACGCAGCTGGGCTCTTCCAGAAATGAACATAGCACATATTCTGCTTCCTGCAGGTGGGACGACGATGTCGTCTTCAAGAACTGTGCAAAGGGAGTGGATGACCAGAAGAAAGACAAGAGGTTCGGTCAATGACACATTGCGGTCTGAGTTTCACAAGAAGTTCATGGAGAAGTACATTAAATAGTGCGGCTTTATGTGCCTCAGTCGAGGCTGTCAAGTGTCAGTGGTCACTCTGACAGTTTGGGTCAGTGTTTTCCCTTCCCCTGTCTAGACTGTGGATAGACTTCCTTGATTTCAAGTCCCAGGATGCTGTTTTCTGTATTGCTGCTGTCTCTGAGTGTCATGTGTTGCTTTGAGTGTGGGAAAGGGCATCTGCTTGTAATAAACTGGTTTTGTGATCTGAGGAACCATCGGCAAGTGCTTTTGCTGGCGTGTATGCAGCCCCCAGAGCAGCGCTGGGCCTGCACCTTTGTTCCTTACTATGGCTGACTCGTCTCGGGCGTCTGCTGTGTGTCAGTGAGCAGTGGTGGAGGATCCCATTCACCGTGACAAGTGGTGTTAAAAGCGTCCTGTATGTCTGAGGGAGTCCAGGGTCCCCGACATGCTTGGAGAGCTCCCTCCTCCCGTTCCCAGCCCCGCATACTCAGCAGCCTCATTTCTCTTCCATAAGAATTTGCAAATGACACTGCAGAGGCAGAGCCCAGGGGAGTTAGCTCCACGTCGGCCCAGCGGGACTTTGCCTCAAACGGGTTTGTGTGTGGGAAGTATATGCAGAGCGGGCATTGGTTTTACTGAAGCTCAGCCGCGGTTGTGGCTGGCTTTGAACAAGGGTTTGGGGCCAGAAATGGCTCCTTCTGCAGCAAAAGACAGCTCTCAGGATTTCCCAGCTGAGGAGGCTGAGCTCGCTCACTTAGTGGCATTCACCCTTTCCCTTACAGCACGCAGGTCCTCGCTCTTTACATTCCCTCCTTCCCGCCAAGCTCCCTACTCAGCATTTGGGGAGACTTTGGCTAGTGTGGTCTTTGGAATTTGTATTTCTTTGTCAGGCTACTCCCAGCTCTGTTGGGTCACTCTCGTCAGGGCAAACCCAGGATGGAGGAACATGGGCCTGCGTGCAGAGTGGGGCCTCCAGCTCTGCCCTGCGCTGTCTGCTGCCTCCAGTAGGCCCTTTCTCTGGTTCGAGAACCTGTCATGCCCAAGCTGTCCACCCCAGTTTTCTTTCCCACTGGCCTGTGCTAGGTAGGCTCAGGGCCCATCATGGCTGCACTGGCACCAGTGCCATCTGCTGGGCTGCCCTTTTACTCATTTCCTCATTTTGACACAGGTACCTGGTGAGGGTCTTGTTGGGGGTGGAGTGTCCCACAAGGGCTACAGTGGTGTTCCACCCCTGCTCTCCGTGGGGCCCACACATCCTGGAAGGGTGTCCATCTCCCACTTGGGAACCCAGCCCAGCCTTGTTCTATTCCTGGGTCCAGGGGACAGACAGGATGGCCACTCGGCACTGCTGTCCTTGCTTGAATCTGCCCCAGACCCCATTCGAAGTGAATCAAGCAGGTTTCTGCTGAAGGCTCTACCCCAGAGCACCATGGGGAAAGGCAGCTCGAGTTAATGGCAGGGCAGTGCTACAGGCAGTTACATTTTCCTTTTTAGGTAAGGCCTTCATTCCTGGTGCCTGTAGAAGGACCTTCTGGAACCTTCGTGGGCAGCTGGTCCTTACTCTCATCTCACCTGCAGGGGGAGACAGAGACCCAGGGTCTCCCATGCTTGGTGCCAGAGTTACCTGCCTGTGACTGGTGGAGATCTGGTGTGAGCAAGAAGGGCTGGTCCAACATGGAGAGCTTCGACTCACGGGAGGTGGTGGGTCAGCTTTCCTCATGGCCCTGCCAGGGGCCCCCCATACCAGCTCTGGAATCTGGAAGCTTCTGCAGGTTTCAGAAACCTACAAGCACTAGAATCTGGAAACTTCCACAGGTTTCAGAAGCCTGCCAGTATGTGTGTGGAGCTGATTGTGGGGACACAGGAGCCAGGTGGACCTTCACACCCGCTCCCTCTAGCACCTCTGGCACAGGAACCCAAGGACTTAGAGAAGGCGACCACTCTCGTGCTGCTTCTGGTCATGGGCACCAGGAAGTGCTGCTGAGCCCCAGCCCAGCCCAACTCTTAGGGAGTAGCGGGAGAAGAGGGCACTAAAACAAAACATGGGGAGATGCGGGGCTTACTCTGGGCAACACACCTAGTTCTGGGGAAAGCCAGGAGCCTGGTCCCACATGGGATTCCACACTGGGTCTTCCTGGAGAGCAGGACACTAAGGAGGGACTGAAGGTCTGATTGGGGGGTGGACCCAGGTACCTCCTCACTGAGCAAGGTAGAAGAGGGCAGCAGAAGGGGGTCACCCACACAAGCACACACCAAAGACACACCATCTCTCTCACACACACACACCATAGACACACACCACAGACTGCATCTCACACACAATTCATAGACACATGCACATACTTTCGACACACATGCACAGACACACCATCTCACACATCAGACACATGCATGCACACTTCACAGAAACACCAGACACATGCACACACTACAGAATACCATCTCACACGTCATAGACACATGTGTACACTTCATAGACACTATACACACAATCATAGATTCCCACCATATACACTACACACAATTATGGGCACATCAGACACCTAACACAAGCGCAGACACCCAGTCATACACACAGATGTGCACCATACACACCACAGACACCATGCATGCCCACCATAGACACATCATTCTACATCTTATACATGTCACACGCATGTGCACACTGCACAGTACATGTGCACACACATGCTGCAAACATGCATTATACAAAGAGCAAGGCCCACATACCATACACCACTCGTATCACACCTGTACACATGTCCTCTGACACACCTGAGCCTAGTCGAGAGCCAGGTCCTGGCTTCCGCCCGCCTGAAGGTTCCTCACTGTTGTTTCCTTATGGGAGGGGGGTTGCTACTGCAGCTGTGACTGCAGGTCACAGGCTTGGTCACTGTGCCTACAAGGGTCGCCTTCCCCACTGTTGGGCGCACACCTACCGGATACCATCAGGGAGCACTTGTGTCGCGATCCCAGTGGTCTGAGCTGCCATCGCAGCAGACACCTGCTGACACAGCCTCATGCCAGCAAGTGCTTTAGCCAGGAGCCCTTTTGGGCCCCACTGCCCAACCTCCCAGCCTCCCTCCTGCCCCCCCCCCCCAGCCCCACCCCTCCCTGCCCTGCAGCAGTGGCCAGTACAATCCCTCTGGGAGCAGCTTTGAAGGCACATCCTGCTGAGTCAGGCCCAGGACAGGTCCCTTGGGCACATCATGGCAGCCAGCCCGGGGCCCAGTGTTGTGTGCTCCTGTAAATGCTGTGCCTTTGAAGAGCCTTGCCAACCCCAGCTCAGCCTACTGGCGCTTCCAGGTGGCATTCTTTGATTCTCTTAGCCTGTGCCCTGGGGCAGGGACTGCGGAGCCAGGGGGGCTGGCACTCGCACCCCTGCGCCTCACCCTGTGATGGGGCGGCCCCCTGGGCAGGCAGGGCAGGAGCAGGATGAAAGGCCCAGAGGCCGCGTCCTGTCCTCATTAGGGCCCCTCCTGGGCTCCTGCCTCCCACGCATTCAGAGGGACATGACCAGGCCCTGGTGGGGGCTGGGGCAGTCACACTTCAAAGGGTCCCGCTGGCTCCCCAAATGTGTCAGCAGGGATCTGGACACATCTAGCTGTGGAGAGGGGGCCTCCAGGGGGCTCCTGGTCTCTGTGCACAGGCCTTGCTGGGCAGGGGGAAATGCCCCAAAGGGGGCTCGTATGTGATGTTGCACACCTGACTTCAGCCCTCTTGACGCGTCAGGAACGTCAGTGAGGAGTGACGGGCCTAGGAGCCTTGGACCTAGGGGTCTCTGCGGCCACCGGGGACTTGCCTGGTCAGGTCGGCCACAAGCGCCTGCATGGTACTGACGCTTGTGTCCTCCCAGCACCCTGGGCAGCTGTCAGGCATGGATGGCCCTGGCCCATCCCCCACCTGGGTCTCAGGGAACTGTGGGCTCAGGACGGTGAGGGTCGCAGGATCTTGCCACCAGGTCTCAACTCCGGGCTGAGTGGGTCAGAGCCCTCCCTGGCAGGATGGAGTTTGAGGAGACAAACAGTGAAATAGTTTTATCTAGAGATGGGGTGGGGGTGAGAGGGACAGAGCAGAGCACCATGCCACAGAGGAAGGGGAGTCAGAATAGCCCGGGTAGGGCTTCACCAGAGCAGAGCACCGAGGACCCCGCTAAGGTGCGGCTGAGTCTCCAAGACGGAGAGTGACACCAGCAAGTAGAAGGAAGACTCACACATCTCCAGGTGAGATGCAGGCAGCCCGACGCAGAGAATGGCCCACTGGCCTTGACGAGGTCAGCTTCATCATGGGACCTTGTCACGGGAATGAGCCTGGGACATGCTTTCAGGGATGTCTGCTTCTCTTGGAGCTGCCTTCTCCTGAGAGCGTTTACCCTTCCCTGGGCAGTGTTTCCTTTTTTGCATCTTCAAAGAACATGGTGTCTGCACCTCAGGGACCAGGCCTTCCTGCTTCTGGGCAGCGTTGGGCTGGTGAAGCGGCAACTCCTTTAAGTCATGTCTCGGTTTAACTTTTCCCAGGAGCCCTCCCTGCTTGTCTGCTTCAGAAGCCTGCCCTGAACAGGGCTGCACGGTCATGCTGTCCGGGGCATAGTGCCTTCTCGTCCAGAGCCAATGGGCAGGAGCCCCCTGTCAATGTCCGAGTGAGCGTCTGGTGAAAATGGGGGTGGGGCCTAGAGTGGGCCTGGATCTACTCTCCAGCCTCCCCTCCCAGGAAACCACTTTCTGCCCGGTCACAGGGCTTGGCCTGTTTCGCCTCGAACAGCAGCTCCAAGCCTGTCCCTCTGCCGTGCAGTGCCCAGTGTGAGCACCCCCCACCCTGGGGCTATTCTGACTACCCCTTCTCTGTGGCATGGTGCCGCTGCCTGGTGGGCCACAAGGAGGCGTGTGAGAAGGGTCAGAGGACGTGCTGCTCATCCCAGAGCCCTGCAGGTGCTGCGGGCACTCAGCCTTGGCACGGCCCAAGACCCCGGGCTCCACTGGCTAAGCGCAGGGTGCCCCCACCTTTAGACTCCGACATCGTAGGCCTCGCCTGAGCCCCTCCTGGGACCCCCCACAGGCATATTCCGAAAGACTGAGCCCCTGGTAGAGGTACAGAGGAAGGCTCCCCATGGCTATCACCATGACTCTCTTGAAGGTAGGCAGGGCTTCTGCCTCCGGTGTTAGAACACTCCAGGCCTGGAGACCTTGAGGACAGCTGGGGGTGGCAGCTTTGAGGCACGTGGTGTGCTCAGCAGGGAACACCCCAGCTCCCAGCAGATGGGTGCAGCCCTCCCGGAATCTCACCACCCAGGGCCTTAATGCAGGCTGGGCTGGGTGAGGGTGGGCCCTGCAGGTTCCGGGCCCTGGCTACACCCCACAGGAGCTGTTTGCATGCCCCTCCCAAAACCCCACATTGGCCCTCACCTGCTCTGATGCCTCAGCTCCTCTTCTGCTCCTCCCTCAGCAGGGTTGGGCTGCCAGTTCCAGGAGGGAAAAGCCCAGATGCAGCTTCAGAACTAGACTGCAGGCAGGCTGGGCCCTTCAGTTTCGCCCTGGCAATGCAGGGCCAACAGTTTCAGGGCTGCAGCTCTGCTGCCATCAGCCACTGAGAAGTGAAATCACAAACAGCCCCACGCATGTCCCGCTGGCCTTCAGCAGTCGCGACTTCACACGCATCACATTTCCTTTGGCTTGGTCTGGGGGCCATACCTGGCAGGGGTCAGGGTCTGCTCCCCACTGGCCAGAAGCCCCCTGTGGTGGCCCTAAGCAGCCATGTGTCATGTGTCATGCCCACCACTAGGGGGCTGCCTGGTCACCAGGGCAGGCTCTCCCTCACTGCCTGACCCCTCGTCCCCCTTTTTTTTTTTTACATATGTATAGTATATTTTGTTTAATAAGGAAAGGAGAGACTCCGCGGGGAAGAGCTGCTACTGGCTCTCCCTGTGCCGCCCTCACGAGGCACCGGGGGGCGTGGTGGGTTCTGCCCTGGCCCCCCCCCGGGCCTCGAACAAGCCGCGCCCCCACTCCGGGGTCTCCATTTTCCACATCCGGACTTCTTTCTCATCGAACTCCACCCCAGACCGCCTATCACCCGGCTCTCGAGTTCCCCTGCAGCAGTCTTTTTTTAAATCCGGCTCAGGTATACTGGTCCAGAGACTCACAGACTGGGGCGGCTGCTACTGGCTCCCTGTGGCCGCCCTCCCGAGGTGCCGGGAGGGATGGTGGGGTTCTGCCCTGGCCCCCCCCGGGCCTCGCAAGCCGCGCCCCTGGGGCCTCCATTTTCCACATCCGGACTTCTCTCTCAGGAACTCCCAGCAGCCTTCGCTGTGCGGCCCGCTGTGGTTCTCATAAATGCTGGCTTGGATGCTCGAGTTGCTCCTGCATGGCGAGGCTGGCGCTACCTGTGTTGTATTTGATATGCCAAATACAGTCTTATAGACCTCATTCGGTGGATTGAGGCTCTTTATGTTCCTGGGCAAGCAGATGCCCTTGGGCTCTACTAGCATGGACAGGACATTGGAGATGTTGCTGGGGCCGCTTCGGCTTGATGTAATGGGAGGACGTGTCTAGACGTGTCTAAAGGAAAGGATATTTTCCTCGTCCCTTCTTGTTCTTCCTGTTCAAGCAGGCATGAGTCTAAGCAGAAGTTCCCAGACCGCTGTTGTGCCTGTATTATTTTTTTAATTTTTCTTTGGGTCACCCGGGGCGCTCGGGGTTCTCTGGCTCTGCCTCGGTACCTGGCGTGCCGGGGCCTGGGGTGCGGGGGTGACCGGGCCGGTGGGCGCGGGGCGCCCTGGGCCCGCGGTGCCTGATTAAAGCTTCTCTGGACACCTTTTCCAGGCCGGATCTGAGGGCCCTAGGCTTGAGTGTGCTCTGGTTTCTGAGGACCACCAGCGAGAGCCTCTGTAACCGGGCACTGTCCAAAGGGGCACGTGCTCCAGCCCTTGGAGCTCCCCAGGCTGAGGATGGCCTCTTTCCAGGGATGAAAGAGCAGTGGGGATGGAGCTTGGGGGTCAGTGGCAGTGAGGACTGCCCAACTAGTGCTCTGCTTTTGGAGCCTGCACTGGCAGGCCCTGTGTGCGCCTCTGTCTGCCTGCAGATAACTGTCCCCACCCTTTGAGACCACCTGCTCTTGCTAACACCGGAAGCTTACGTGCTTCCTGGCCTGCCTGGCCTCTGTGCTTGTGTCTCAATGTGGTGGTTTCAGGCGGGTCCATGCTGAGGGCTATTGCACGTCCAGCAGGGTCCACGAGCCCTATCCCACCTGGTCAGTGAGTGGCTGCCCACCACTAGTGCCTCCTTTTTTTTTTTTTTTTGCTTTTTTTTTGGGTCACACCCACAATGCTCAGGGGTTTCTCCTGGCTCTGCACTTAGGAATCACTCCCTGGCGGTGCTCAGGGGACCATATGGGATGCTGGGAATCGAACCCGGGCTGGCACAGGCCGGCCACATGCAAGGCAAACGCCCCTACCCGCTGGGCTATCGCCTCCGGCCCCCACTAGTGCCTCCCTGACCCCCTCGCTCCCCATCCTGAGCTTGAGCCTAGGAGCTCCTCCCTGTGTCTCTCGGTCCCTCAGAGAGCTCAGCCACGGGGGACAGAAGCTTGTGTCTTCAGAAAGAATCTGCAAGGGGGGGGCAGAGTCATATCACAGCAGCATGGGTGTTTGCCTTGCATGTGGCTGACCTGGGTTCAATCCCTGGCATCCCATAGGGTCCCCAGAGCACCGCCAGGAGTAATTCCTGAGTGCAGAGCCAGGAGTAACCCCTGAGTACCACCGGGTGTGACTCCAAAACAAAAAAAAACAAAAAATTCTCTGCAGGGTCCAGAAAGCAGACTCAATCTCCCAGACCTTTGCACCAGGGTCTGGAGGCTCACTAGTTGCCCCTTCACCCTGAGTAATGAAACCCCTGGCCAGTAGTGCTCTCAGCCTCAGTTTCCCCATCTGTCTAATGGGGTTAATAGCTCCTGCCTCCCACCTTCACCGCAGGGAGCATGGAGGCCCAGATGAAAGGTTCCTGTCAGCCCAGCCCCGTGAGACTGTCCTGCATATCGCCCACAGCTGGGATCCTGGTCACCACCTGTCTCTGTGCCTCCTTTGAACTTGAGTCCCAAGTGCCTGGTTCTGTTCTGGGGGGGCCCCCTGTGAACGCTCTTCCTTGCCAGGCCCCAGCAGCCTCTCCTTCCTGCTCCAGCCCCCAATTCCAGCCTTTGAACATCTGTATAGAATCAATGTTTTGTAGAGTGGGTGGGGGTTGCACCCTGGAACCATGGTGGGGGCAGCAATAGCCTGGGGGCACTTTGTATTCACTCATTAAAGAGTAGGGTTTCAACAGGTGCTGAGTGATTTGTTCCTGCGGAGGGTGGGCAGCTGGGTGTTGTGGGAGCCAACAGCTGCTCTAGGCCTCAGCTGTGCCTGAGGCTGGTGCGGGGGTGGAGGGGGATTTACAGTGGTTCTAGTGGAGCCTGTCCCCAATGCAGTGGGATGCTCCAGTATGACATGGCTCCTTCCTGCAGGTTGGGCAGGCTCCCCACCCACCCCCATGCAAGCCTTCTCTCTCCAGTCCTGAAAACCTCTCCTGTCCATTCCTGGCCCAATCGAGTGCCGTCCAGGGCCAGGCAGTTGGGTTCCTCATCCACGTCGCGTCACCAAGGGTGGAGGTGGAGGGTGCACCTGGGGGTCACTCCCATTCCCATGGCCGGGAATAGACCAGGAACACTCTCCTTGGAGGAAAGAGTCACAGAGGTGCCCCCACTGTAGGCTCAAGTCTGAGTTGAGGCTGTAACTGCACCCCACGTTCAGGCCGCAGAATCCAGAGGCTCTTGGGGACAGGCTCAGGGGCCAGGGAGTCCCTCATGTCTCTGAGAGACTCTGTGACTCTTGGGGCTGAATTAGGGTGAAGTGAGGAGTTTTGCCTCCATGCATGTGTGTGGCCAATGGCCAGAGCACTTCCCAGTGGTTTCCTTCTAGCACATTCCAGAACCTTTGTATCGGGAGGGAACAGATGGCTCATGTACTCCAAGCTCCAGGCTGTCATACCTGGTCCTCCTGACTCCAGCATGTGGCTCACTCCAGGGCCCCGAAAGCCAGTGGTGCCTGGGTGCCTCTCTAACTGGACCCTCCCAGCCACAAGTATCCAGGCACCCTCTTGTCCGGAAATCACGCATAATACATGTTAGCACATGAATGCACACACATACATGTGCACACATACAACATACATATCGTGTGAGCACATACAACAATGCATGCTTGTGAACACATGCATTATATGCATACACATGAAATCTCATATATGCTTATGCAAGCACACACAGTACATGCAAATGAAGCAAAACACTCTTCACCATGATGTGTCTTAACAAGGCCCCTTCTGAGTTTGGTTCAGGTTCTATTACTGCCTCTCTAGGTGAACCCTGGCCTGCAATGCCAGTTTATTGCCTCAGTTTCCTCACTTGAGAACAACCGCCAACCAGTCATTTTCTTCTCTACGAAATTGTGATATATAATTAGTTTTACTTTTCTTCCACTCCTAAATTTATCATTCCCATAAGTTATCCTCACTGCCAACGATCCCAGTTAGAAGGAGGTGGTAATAATAATAATAATAGTAATGATGATGATGATGGTAGCAACAATAAAATGCTAACAGCAGTAATAATAATAGTGTACACCTATGGACTGGGTACTTTCTAAATCTCAAGAACTTTGCCATGATTGTTTTTTAATACGACACTTTGCGGTAAGTGGCCTCGTTCCACTTTTCCCACATGACAGAGAAAACTGAGGCTATAGAGCTGACTCTCAACTCACCTCCTGTGGGTTGTCCTGAACCATGAAGCAGAGAACAGCCTCTGCTGGCGAGGACTGCCGCCCACCCAGGGTTTGAAGAAAGAGCCTGATGGCCAGGGAGTCTACACTTGGTTCACGGGTGAGAAAGAGCAGCCAAGAGGCAGAGTCTTGCCCCCAGTCCAGACCCCATGGGATATGCCCCTTTGTCAACGATGCCTTCAGCAGTGATAGGCACAGTACCTGGTTGATTATGTACTCTAGATGTTGGTTTTCATTGCTGGACAGGAAGGGGGCCATTGCTTCTCTCCACTGCAACATTTTCCACCTCAGAACTGGGTCAGCCCTTCCCATGGGCTCCTTCTCTAGCACCTCCAAGTCTCTGCGCACTGCTCTGTGTGGTACACCTGTCTGCAGGACCGAATACCAGCTCAGCCTCGGGGCTGGGTACCCATCAGCATCTGTCTTCCCCTTCTCATATTGCTTCCGGAACTTTGAGCTGCTTTTGGCGGTTTGGGGAAATGCTCTTTTTATTCCTCTGTGGTGAGTAGCACATGTTTGAACCCTGCCTGTGTAAGAAGGGCTTGCTGTTTCTTCTCCAAGGGCTAGATCAAATAATTTAAAAATCAGATCATTGGGCGTTGTCTGAGCTTGAAACAAGAGTCTCAGGTGTGTTGGAGAAGTTCAGAACACAGTGCATTGGGCGCTAGAGATAAATGAATTCCCAGTCATTGAATCTGTGTTCCAGAAAATTGTGTGGCAGGCAGTATATTACACAGGTCACTTTACCTCTAGCTGATATGGAAAAACATTACATTCCAAGTTTCCTTCCCCAGAGCAGCCTTGCCTGTGACACGAGTGGTGTTCCCATGTGGTGACAGTGGCATGTGAGTCTGTATAGATACACACACACACACACACACACACACACACACACATGCATGTTTCAGAGACATGTCCTGCAGTGCTCAAGAACTACTCCTGGCTGTGTACTCGGGAATTGCTCCTTGTGGTGCTTTAAGGGACTACACGTGGTACCAGGGATCAAAGCCCGGATTCCTGCTAGCAAAGGATGCACTCCGCTTGATGCTCTATCTAGTAGGCTCTCATGGTCTGCTTTATGCCAACACTATTTTCACTATTCATATTCATTGTGAAATTTATTTTTTGTTACTTTTTTTTTTTTTTTTTAAAAGTTTTTTTGTTTGTTTGTTTTTTGCTTTTTGGGTCACACCCGCAATGCTCAGGGGTTACTCCTGGCTCTGCACTCAGGAATCACTCCTGGTGGTGCTCGGGGACCATATGGGATGCCGGGGATCAAACCCAGGCCGGCACAGGCCAGCCGCGTGCAAGGCAAACGCCCCTACCCGCTGGGCTATCGCTCCGGCCCCTCTTTTTGTTACTTTTCTATACCTCCCCTCCTTCTTATCTCTCCCAACCCTCTTCTCAGGTAACAATAATTCCATTATTAATGTCAAACAGTTTGTCTTTTATCTTGTTTGCCTGTTCTTCAATTTTATATCCTCATACTGCACATGTAGGTGAAATCACTCCATCACTTTTTTTTTACTAATTTTGCTCTGCATAATTCTCTTGAGCTCCTTCCATTTTGCTGCAAACAGCAAACGTATCGTAAGGATCGGTGATCAGTACTCCACTGTGCATGCATATCACATCTCCACGCAATACTCTATGGACAGTTTGATTTCTTCCATGTTTTAGCTACTATTTTAAGAAACATTTCTGCTACCATTTGGATCATGATGTTTACGTTTAAATAAATCATACTTGAAGCCTTGATCCAACATTCAAATTGGGGCGGGGTACATAATATAATATCACAGTTAGATGCTCATTCAACAGACAAGACCTATTACATGCAAAAAATGTGAAAGCCCTGAGCTAAGACACCACATTCCAGGCCTTGAGTATCAGGCCTTGTTATCCAGTTGTCGGGGAGTTGCTGGGGTCCCCAACACTATCAGGACAGAAGTTCTCTTCTACCTTTAAGGCCTCTGGGAGAACAGATAAAAGCACACGAATAAAAGCACTTGTTGGATGACAGATCTAGCTAATCTGGGAGCTTTGTTGTTTTGCCCACTCCCAGCTTAATCTATTTAAGCCAAGGTTCATTCTAATGAGACCTTTCATCTATGTAAACACTGCTAGAGGGTATGGCAGTTACAGAAGTTACCTTGATTGAATAACTGAATAACTTCTGACTTATACATCTACTAAGACTTCTATGTTTTCTAGATTAGGCACAGCTCCTCTTTATACCCACTGCACCCAGAGTGGGATAGTTACCAGGAGACTATCACCCTGGGTATGTTGAGACTATCGTTTAAGATTATAGGAAGGATCATACAGTTTGCCCTCAAGCAGGCAAGCTGACCCTTTCAGTATACAGAGATCAAGATATTCAGAATCACCCTGGTGCAGATAATAATAAGAAGGACCTTGTGGGTACCATCTAGATTACATGAAGCTCATGAAATTAAGATGTATTATTACTTTATACCAGCCCCTCTCTCTCTCCAGTGTTTTATATAAGAGATAATTTTGGGATTAGTCAGGATTAGTCCTTGGAGTAATCTTTGTTTATGCCTGCAATAGGGTGTGGCACTACACTCTGTTTAGAGTTCTTTGTTGACACGACCCTCCCTGGATTACTTTGGTGTATATGAGGGGACTGACTTGAGGCCCCTTCGGCTTTTGGCTCCTCAGCCTTCAGCTTTTGGCCTTTTCACTTTCGGCTTTTGGCTCCCTTCGGCTTTTGGCTTTTTCGCTTTTGACTTTTGGCTTCTCAGCTTTTGGCTCCTCAGCTTTTTTGCTCTTTGACCTTTTGCTCCTTCTTCTGGGTAGGACTCATCTCAGGTGAGATCCTCTCTCTTTGGTGGGAACTTAGGTTCTTTGGTCTAAGTTTGGAACAGAGCTAGAGTTTGTTCATTATATTGGAGTGCTGTGGAAGAGCTTTTGTACTATTAAAAGCCTTTTGGAACTGCACCGGACTCGTGAGTTTTCATCTATTCCCTGGCGTCCTCAGAGGTAGAAGAGAACTTCTATCGTGACACTGTCAGGGATCCCCGGCGGCATCCCCCGACAGGCATTGTTCCAAAAAGGCCTTTATTTTTTATTTTATTTTGTTTTATTTGCTTTTTTTGGGTTACACCGGCAATGCTCAGGGTTTCTTCTGGCTCTGCACTCAGGAATTACTCCTGGTGGTGCTCGGGGACCATATGGGATGCCAGGGATCGAACCCGGGCCGGCACAGGCCGGTCGGCGGTGCAAGGCAAACGCCCTAACCCGCTGGGCTATCGCCTCCGGCCCCCAAAAGGCTTTTAATAGTACAAAAGCTCTACCACCACAATCCAATATAATGAAAGAACTCTAGCTATGGTCAGAACTTAGACCATACACGAGGGCCCAAATCTCCCACCAAAGATGAGACCCACCAAAGAGAGAGGATCTCACTCCAGAGTCCTACCAAAGAGAAGACCTACCCAAAAAAGGGGGCAAGTGTCTCAAGTCAGTTCCCTTATATACACCAAAGTAATCCTAACTGTTGACAGGGAGGGTCCTGTCAATAAAGAACCCTAAACAGCTTCTAGAGAGTAGAAGAGTGTAGAAGGGTGGTGACACACCCTATTACAGGTATAAACAAAGGATTACACCAAGGACTAATCCCTTCTTCTGAGATTATCTCTTATGTAAAACACTGGAGAGAGAGGGGGCTGGTATAAAGTAATACATCTTAATTTCATGGGCTTCATGTAATCTAGATGGGACCCACAAGGTCCTTCTTATTTATTATCTGCACCAGGGTGATTCTGAGTATCTTGTTCTCCGTATACTGAAAGGGTCAGATTCGCCTGTGTGAGGGCAAACTAGTATGATCCTTCCTATAATCTTAAACGATAGTCTCAATGAAGCCAGGGTGGTAGTCTCCTGGTAAATTCTAACTCCCATGCTGGGTGCAGTGGGTATAAAGAGGAGCCTTGCCCAATCTAGAAAATATAGAAGTCTTAGTAGATGTATGTCAGAAGATACTCATTCAGAGTCAAGGTGACTTCTGTAACTGCCACACCCTAAATCAGTGTTTACATAGAAGAGAGATCTCATTAGAATGAACCTTGGCTTAAGAACATGTAAATAGATTAAGCTGTGAGTGGATAAAGCAGCAAAGCTCCCAAGCTAGCTAAGCCTGTCATCTCGGGGGGGGGGGGGTCAACATCTAGTAACTTAACAACCCAAGTATAGGGCCAGAGTAATAGTCCAGAGCCTTGCACGAGGCTGCCCCAGGTTGGATCCCTGGAGCCCCATATGTTCTCCTGATCCCGCCAGGAATGAGCCTCAGAGGGTGGCCCCAAAAGCAAAATAAAGTCAAGCCCTGTTGTAGGAATGAAATGAAGCTTCTGTGGCACAGCAGCGCCTCTGCAGGCTGCACATCAACACACAGGTATCAAGTCCATTGCTCACCTCCTCCAGTTCTGCCAAACTCCGACCACGCACGGGTCAACGCTTGGGGGGCTGCCTGGACCGGTGTCCCAGAGCTGGGCTCCTAGGGGCACTCATCCTGGCCCTAGCACTGTTGCAAAGCGGACAGGTTCCCTATTGACTGTGGGCGCCCGAGAGGGCTTTCCCTGCTGACCCTGGGTGCTGGTCAGACGGCTACCCATTGACCCTGGGAGCCTGACAGGTCGTTCCCTGTTGACCCTCGGAACCGGAAAGGCCACTCCCAGCTGACCCTGGGGGCCAAGACAGGCCGCTCGCCAGCGACCCTCCCAGGGTGCTCAGGCACGGGGGCACTGGAGTCATGTGGCCCCTTCCCGCCTGGCAGCCTGCGTGGGTGCCGAGACCCACCCCGAAGGCTGCCAGGCGTGCGGGGTCACCTGACTGGGTGTTCTGCTATAGGGGGGACTCCGCGACAGGAGTGCCCCAGGACAGGAGTGTCAACAGGGTCACCACCCCCCTCTCCCCAAGGGGAGATCCGCCGGAGGGTTTTGCCGGAATTTTTTAAGTAAAAGGGTCCGTGAGTCTGCATGTGGGAGCCAGTCCTTGACCCTCACTTGCTCCCTCGGCTTCTGGAAGTGGTGCCCTGAGGTGAGGCCTCAGGTCTGACCCACCTCACTGGGCTGGGCCCAAGTTTGCTTAGCTGTGAGGGATGTGGCGAGCCCGACCGCCAGAGGGGCCACCACGCAGCGTACCGTGCTCGGCACCACTGGCCCTTCTGAGAGGGGCAGGTGAGGGTGCAGGGACAGGTGAGGGGTGAGAGGACAGGTGAGGGGTGTGGGGAAAGTGAGGGTTTAGGGGACAGGTGAGGGATCGGAGACAGGTGAGGGGGACGGAGACACGTGAGGGGGTGGGGTGCGGGACAGATGAGGGGTGGGGCACAAGTGAAGGGTGTGGGAAGGTGAGGGTGGGACAGGTGAGGGTACGAGGACAGGTGGGGGGGTTCAGGGACAGGTGATGGGTTTGGGACAAGGGAGGAATATGAGGACAAGTCGGGGTTTGAGGGCAGGTGGGGAGCTTGGGGGAGCAGAGGGTCCTTATCAGAATCCTCTCAGAGTGCAGCTTCAGGGCTGGTCTGTGGGACAGGTGCGTCCTGGGCGTCTGGGCCTCCTTGAGCCAAACTGTGGCTCTCGGGATCCCAGTGTAGAAGGTGCTCAAGGCTCTGCCCTTGTTCACCTCTGCAGAGCCTGGTGGCGCTTCTTGTTCTCAGCTGAGCTGGGACTGTGGTTTCTGCTAAATATTCCTTTTTTCTGTGGAGCTTGAGCTCACCATCTTCCCCCTGGTGTCATCCACTATTTCTCCACAATGTGGAAGAATTCCTGAGTCCTTTCTAATAGTGAGGGTTGTGTATGCTTCAGAAGAATTTTTTTTAAGTAAAACAGGTTTTCTGAAGGAAAAAAAAATTCTGTGATGAACAGGAAGGCAGTGATACAGTGAAAACAGGTTTTATTAAGGAGGTTTTAGGAAAGGGAAGGAGGAGGGAAAGTAAGAAAGAGCACACATCTCAAGAGGGGGAGATGCGGGCGACACATGTGCTCGGGCACCACATGTGTTCGGCCATGTGGGCTCAGGCAACATGTATGCCCATGCAGCATGTGCCCCAGAAGAATTGTTTAGAGTGAAATTTATAGGAAACTTTTCTTCTATGACCATATTGGTAATGGTATAGAAAGAAAGTTGCAGAAGGTCCTGGAACTGACAAATGATGATTGTGAAGGAGCAATGAGGCTGTGGGAAAGGGTTTTGCTTTTTTAAATTTCCCTGGAGAAGTGCTGAGAAATCTCAGCATAGAAAAGCCGTGAACTCTGCTGCTGCTCTCTTCTAGCCCAGGGACCTTCCTGTGAAGCACTTAGGACAGTCAATGCCTTTGAAGCAGCTGTGCCTCTTCCACAGGAGCCCGGATGGTGACTACCAGCTGTGTTCTCATGCCACATGAAATACACCTGTAGGAAGAAGTAGCAGCGCATGGAACTCCAATGCCTTTCTCTGCACCTCTTTCATTAGGGTTTACTGCAGTATCGGGCTGTTCCTCCCCAAGCATTTATTAAGTGCCACACAAATGTTGTTGGGTGTGAAGTGGGCAGCTTAGATCTCATGAGAATTCGGTGGGTGTCTAGGGGCACAAACCCAGAGCATAGAGATGCTGACACAGGAAACTGCTGCATTCTAGGGCAGGAGGAAGGCGCCAGGGCTGAGGGATTAGGGGAGCATTTTGGCAAGAGCTGGATTTGGGCCCTCAGTTTGGAGGAGGTGGGAGATGCAAAGCTGGACCTCACTGGAGGCTGGAGACCCCGTGGAGGATTGTCACATTTCAGTGAGCGCAGCCCTCCTGCAGAAGGAGAATGCACTTCTCTCTTGGCTCTCATTGAAAGGGGTTTAAAGGTGACATTGAGAGGAATGGCTTACTTGGTTACCCTACTGTACTGGGAATAGGATGTTTCAGCACAGTGACATTAGAAGTCCTGGGACTTCTGTTGGATGACAGGCTTAGCTAGCTGCTCACAGATTAATATATTTACATGTTCTTAAGCCAAGGTTCATTCTAATAAGATCTCTCTTCTAAGTAAACACTGATAGAGGGTGTTGCAGCTACAGAAATCACCTTGACTAAATAACTTCCTGACTTATTATACATCTACTAAGACTTCTATGTTATCTAGATTGGGCACAGCCCTCTTTATACCACTGTACCCAGTGTGGGGCAGTTAGAATTTACCAGGAGACTATCACCCTGGGTACGTTGAGACTATCCTTTAAGATTATAGGAAGGATCATACAGTTTGCCCCTCAAGCAGGCAAGCATGACCCTTTCAGTACACAGAGATCAAGATATTCAGAATCACCCTGGTGCAGATAATAAATAAGAAGGACCTTGTGGGTAACATCTAGATTACATGAAGTACATGAAATTAAGATGTATTACTTTATACCAGCCCCCACTCCAGTGTTTTACATAAGAAGGGATTAGTCCTTGGTGTAATCCTTTGTTTATATTTATAATAGGGTGTGACACCACCCTTCTACACTCTTCTACTATCTAGAAGCTGTTTAAGGTTCTTTGTTGATAGGACCCTTCCTGTCAACAGTTAGGATTACTTTGGTGTATATAAGGGGACTGACTTGAGGCACTCGCCCCTTCTTTTGGGTAGGATCCCTCTCTGGTAGGATCCTCTTTGGTGGGAGACTTGGGCTCTCGTGTATGGTCTAAGTTCTGACCAGAGCTAGAGTTCTTTCATTATATTGGATTGCTGTGGAAGAGCTTTTGTATGATTAAAAGCCTTTTTGGAACTGCGCTGGACTCGTGAGTTTTCATCCGCTCCCGGTGGCCTTGGAGGAAGAAGATAACTTCTCATACTGTTGGGGACCCCAGTGGCTCCCCGACAGACTTCCATCTCATACTCTGATGGTGTTTTGTTTGTTTCTAGTTTGGAGACCACATCTGTCAGTGTTCAGGGCTTAGTCCTGACTCTGTGCTCAGAGATCAGTCCTATGGGTTAGGGAGCCATTTGGAGTGCTGGAAGTTGAACCTGGCCTAGATGCATACAAGGCAAGAACCCTACCTGCTGTACTGTCTCTCTGACCCCTCATACCATGAGTTTTAGCAGAGAGCTGGTGACTGGTCTCTGGTCCCTCCTCCACAGGCCCTGACTCTCTCCCAGGGAACACTGGGCTTTGGAGGCCTCAACAACAGCTGCCAGGCCATCACATTCACTGTAGGCCTCATTTAAGATACCCTTAAAATTATGGTTGTGCATATACAGAAGCATTGGTGGAATGGTAACAGATGCACCCTGGCCATAGCTTCCTCTGTCACTTGTTGCATCAGTATGGCACATTTGTTAGTAAACAGTGGTGATGTGTTTATTAAGCTAATACAGTTACTAGCCCAAATACCTAGTTACCCCTGGGTTCCCTGGGGTGTCCAGCATGACTGACCAGCAGTATGTCTCCTCCAAAGGAGCTCCGCTCCCTGAATGTTCTGTGCCTCACTCACTCAAGAACTCCAAAGGCCACATTATTTTGTGATGTGCTAAAGTTCTGTACATGTCAATTGCATGGTTTATAAGTGCACATTCCTGGGGATGCGGTGCTACTGTTTGCCTAGCCGCCTTCCTGCCCATTGTTTTCTCCGGTGGCCACTTTGTCAGAGCCTGACTGCCTGCAAAACTAAAGCAACTCCTCTTTGGTCCAGTGCAGATGTCTCACCTTGATCGTACATTCCAGGAGGAGGGGACCGTCACTAGCCTTTAGGAGGGTGTCTCCCTAAGCTAGTGGATGGACCATATCCTGTGTTCTGTCTGGAAATTTGGCCTTTTCCATAGTCAGCTTTCTTCAGAGTCCCAGAGTCCATTCTTTGACTTTACTGACTGCTTTCTATGTCTTATCTTGGCTTTAAAAGGAGAGAACCTCTGATGAGAAGTACACAGTGGTTGTGTTCTACATCCTAAGTGAGAATCTGTTCAGGGAAGATGCTTTCTCCAGCCAGCCTCTGTCAATGTCAGCATCCTGCTGTGCACAGACTCAGCACAGATGACACAAGCAGCCTGTCTTTCGGGAGATCAGAAGGAAGTGTGGGTGACAGAAGAAAAATAGCGACCACAGCATGTGTGGTCAGTGCTCTAAGAGTCTCAGACACCAGTAAAAGAATCATAGGCCCCAGAATCAAAGAGCCCCCCCATCATTTCTTTAACAAATGTTTAATAGACACTTGTTAAATGTCAGGCCTGAGCAAGGTGTTGGGGGTGGGCAAGACAGCTCTGAAAGAACTTCCAGTGTAGCCTGTGTTTGTTTGTCTTCAAAATAGGGAATGTTGAGGCTATCTGATGCCCCTCTCATTCCTGGGAAGGACCCCTGCTGGGACTGAATACCAGTGGCTAGAGGCACAGAGTCCCCTTTCTGTCCTATTTTGAAGAATTATAAATGTGTTGTTTTGAGCAAAACTATACCTTTCTATAGGAATTACATATATTAGAGCTTAAACACATCTGCTAGAAAACATAAACCCATCTTTTTGTGTGGAAAATATTGGATTGGTATTCATTACAATACACTCTCCAAGACCATAGACTTTGGTCTGTATATACATTATTTCTAGCTCTTCCCATGAATAGACCTGGGAATGGGTATGTGTGTGTGTGTCTGTGTGGAAAACAGCATTATGGACTGTACAGAAAAAGTATCAGCACTTTCTTCTCACATGAAGTTTGTGCTCCCCACCAAAATTTTTTTAAGTTGAAATATCATAGACCTCATTCCCATGGTTTGAAGCTCTTCATGTTCTTGGAGCGAGCAGTTACCTTTGGGCTACACTAGCATGTGACAGGACATATGGAGATGTTACTGGTGCCCACTCGAGCAAATCGATGAACAATGGGAAGACAAGTGATACAAGTTGAAATAACAGCATCCTCATTTTGTAAAAGCTTGTTGTATTTATTTGCTCTCCACGAAGTAAATATTTATGTTTTTTCTCTTTGGTTTTTGGGTCACCCAATGGCAATGCTCAAGGGTTACTACTGGCTCTACGCTCCTAGGAATTACTCCTAAAGGTGCTCAGGGAACTAAGTGGGATGCCAGAGATCAAACCTGGGTTGACTGTGTGCTAGGCAAGCACCCTACCTGTTGTGTATCTCTCTGGCCCCTACGATTTCTTATCTGCTGTTTGATGTGTGGTGAGGTGAGGAAGGGCAATAATTAGACACAGCTGAGAGTGTTCCGAGGATGGGTGTCACTGTTGGAAAAAGCAGGGACATCCTTTCTGTGTGTGAATCTCTGCTATCTCAAGTGTTCTTTATACCTCCTGGGTTAGCAGTCATGGTTCTTTGTGCAGTGGAGCCCTGAAGGGGCATGGGGTGCTAAGGCAGCCTGTATGGGCACCAACACAATTGGACAAGGCAGGCAAAGGTCCCTGAGGACAATGGCTACAAATGGCCAACTCTTCTGGGCTCTTGGCATTGTGGCTTCACTTGTGCCTCTGACATGTCACGAAGAACTGCTTTTCACAGACTACCTCCCACCTATTTCGGAGCATTGTGGCCAAGAGAGAGTTGTTGTGAGGGGAGCCAACACAAAGAAAACTCAGCCTGCCTCCCTCTGTTGCTTGGGTGACCCTCTGTGCTTGTCTTGGAGCTCCACGCAGCCATGCTGACTCCTGTGAACAGAGGAGCCATGGGGTGCCCCTTTCTTGGGGTGCAACCAGGTGTAGGGGGCAGCTAATGTCCATTCTGATCTCCTGCCAGTCCAGCACCTTGGAGCACCTCCCAGCTCTCTTCCCACCATCACTCCTTCCCACCATGCAGTTCCTACTATTGAAACACTGGCTCCTGCTCCCCAGCTGAGTGTACCCAGTGCTCATGAATCCTTGAAGCAAGGGCTTGTGGCCAGCTAGAGTCTTTGAGCACATCAAGTGTCCGGGACCTGGGCAACCTCCCTCCTAGTCAGGTCTATAGTCCTTCTCAGATGGGTAACACAGAGGAGAATCATTCTGGGTAGGGCTGGGTCAGTCTTGGGAGTGCTGTGGGGTGACACAAACTTTATGTCCACACACTAGTGCCCAGACTCAAGATCCATGAACCAAGGAGACCTTGGGTCCAGGAGAGTAAGTTGGAGCAGGACTCGAGGCTCCCTACATGGCACAGGAAGGCTGAGGCTGTGGTGATTTAGCCCTTGTGTACAGCTGTTACTCACCTTCTCTCTTGTCCCCAGAGTTCAGCTGAAACCTGAACCTTGCTTCAAAGTGGGCGGCTCTCTGGGAAAAGACAGAGTGTTCTGAATGTGTTGAACCCACCAGTCTGCCACACCTGCCCCATGCTGCTCCCAGAAATTGCACCTGGAGCAGCCACGGCACCTAGGAGCTGGAAGAACGTTGGTCCACCACGCGGAGGGGACACTTGCTCCCAGGCAGCAGAGTGGGTATCTTGCAGGCAGCAGAGCCAGTTAGAAATGCAGAATTTCAGGCTCAGCCCAACTTTACGGCGTGATGCACTTACCTGAATCAGAACCTGCCACTTAACGAGGTCCCCAGCGATGTGTCCATGCATTAGTTTGGTGACATTTGTGTAACCCACAGAGGACTGCCTAATTCGTGCCAGGGGCTTTTGTGAGGGGCCTTCTGAATGTGGGCAGCTCTGGACTTTCTCCTGGCTGGGAAATCGTGACTGAGCACCCTACAGAATGCTTTGCTTCCTTTAAGCTCCTGGACAAGCAAGAAGAAATAAGACAGCTGGAACATGCTTGAAAGAATGTTCCAGAAAGAAGCAAATGAATCAATATCAATGAAAGGAAAAGAAAAGGGAGAGAAAGTACAGAGGGAGGAGAGATGGAGACAGGGGATTTGGAAGGCAGGGTTGGGGAAGGGCCAAGATGGTCTTACTGCCGTGGGTTGTGGGTCAGCAGTACCCAGACTGCCTGGGTAGGCTGCACAGATCTCAGGCTGACCCTTTCTTAAGCACTCAGCTGTTCTCAGCCCCTGCAGAGGCCATGAAGAACCTTTTCTCTTGCTGGCTGACAGACCACTGGCAGCAGGTCAGCTCTCAGCAATTTCTTTCTTTCTTTTTTTTTTTTTTAATTATACCACCGTGAGATATACAATTACAAAGAAGTTCATATTTGGGTTTTGGGTTTCGGTCATACAGTGTTCCAGCACTCATCCCTCCACCAGTGCCCATTTCCCACCACCAATGTCCCCAATTCTCTCCTCTCTCCCCTAGCCTGCCTCTATGGTAGGTTCTTTCTCTCTCTCTCTCTCTCTCTCTCTCTCTCTCTCTCTCTCTCTCTCTCTCTCCACACTGCGGATTATAATACATGCATTTAGAGGTTTTGTATATTTTTTGCCTCTCAGCCATTTCTTAATTTGACCTTAGTTTTAATTTCTTCTTGCCTTCTGTGCCTGCATGCAGCTTCCTCCTTATCCTTCACACTGAGCTGCTCTTCTGTGATCTTGATCTTCTGTGATCTTCTGTGATTTGCTCCTGGTTCCTCCCTTCTTCCTGTTTCCCAGAGTGTAAGGAAGGTGTTGACAAGATTCCAGAATAGCAGGAGAGCCTCAGAGGTAAGGGGATGGTTAACAGAGGCCTCTGCCAGCTTTCAGGAAACCCAGGCAGTCCTAGAAGGAAAGCATGTGCCAAGGGAGAGGGCAGCGGACTCCCCTTCCTCACTTCCGACAGCCACAGGCTTGGCTGCAAAAACAGGTCTCCTCCACGGCTCCTGGAACAGCAGTGGTACTTCCTCTGGCTGTGTGTCCTAGTGGGAGTGATGCCTAAAGCCAACACTGTCATTTGGGGCAGTGTGTGTGATGCATGTGAGCACATGTGGGTCCCTATGTGAAACCGGGGGCCGGGGAAAAGGACATGGGGACAGCTCCTTTCTCTCATGGTAGCTGCCTTCTGCCTTTGTTCATTTGCTGCTTATCCATGCAGCATGCACTGTGACATGCTACACACACAGATGTACAGAGCAGACCTTCCCCGCAAGGCTCACCACCCACTGCCCTGGACCTCACCCATTTGGGGGTTGGCTGGGTCCCCTACCCTCCCAGAGGGAGCCATTCCCCTATGGTTCCCTTCTGCATCAGTGTGGAATGCTGGCTATGGAGGGTGTGATTTGTCAACTGGGCTTCACTCCAGTTTGGACAGGGAGTCTCCTGCCCTCAGCCCCTTTGTCTCCCCAGCTGTCTGATCCCCACTGCCCCATGCTCCTGTTGACATACCATAGGAGATGGTGACCCTCCCTTGGGTGGAAATCAGGGTGCAGCACACACCCAGCTTACCCTGCCCCACCCCAGCTTCTCTGCTGACTTACTCTAGACCCCTCTTTCTCCCCCAGACTGACAGGATATTCTCTCTGTGACTCCAGGGGATGGCCCATGGAAGCAGGACAGAGCCTGTCACTCAACTCCGAGATGGCCTGAATCCCGAGGGCCTTCGGTGTGGGCAAGTTCATTTTCTGCTTCAAGGCCTCAGGGGAATTTCCCAAGAAATGCCAGGATTTTTGAAACGGCTTTACTTTCATCTTTGTGAGTCATTCTTACCGAGCCAGCGAGGTCCTTTAATGGAGTGTTTTGGGGATATAATTTCAGTAGTGCTGCAATGTGTCTAATGAAGTGATAATTTATGGATGTGTGGGGTATGTGAGCTGAGTCTTGGGACCCACCCAAGATAGGAGCTGCCTCTGGAGTGTGTGGTGGGGGGGAAGCCCTGGGCAGCTACATATTGGGCACTGGGACACCTGTGGCAGGGAAGTCCCCAACAATGCGTCTGTTTTATCTTTGAAGTCGTCCTGCCGGGAAGGCAGTAGGGCCCACTGGTTGTCATTCCAGTTTGCAAGATTGTATCTGCATCTGCTGACAACAGGTTCTGCTGGAGCTCTGTAGGGAAGCAGGATGGAGTCAGCGCCTCATGGTCTGCAGGAGGCCCCATCCTTGTCCCAGAGTCCTGATGATGCAGACTCAGACCCTGATGGGCGGCTCAGCCACATGCAGTCATCGGGACCCTGGCACCTCCTGTTTTCTGTCTGCTGTGGCTGGTCAGTCACTGAGGTCTGGCCAGATGCAGGCTATAAGCAGAGAGCAGCTCCTGAGTCCACACGGTCACTTGTGGTAGCTGGTGTCTCTCACCACCTCTCACTCTATCCCCATGAACTGCCGCTTTGAATCCCAACACAGTTCCCAGACTAGGGTCTTTGCTCCCGCCAGTATTCTTATAAGGGTTGCTAGAGAAAAATACAGGCTGCCCTGTTGTTTGAATTTCAGAGAAACACACGACTTTTATTGTAATTTGGTTTGTCCCAGATTTCAAGTATAACTGGTGGTCTTCTATTTAAATGTATTGTTGTGATAAAATACATGTAAAATTTAGTCAGTCTCACCATTTCCAAGTGACACTATGCCCATTCACAAAGTTGTGCAACCATCAGCACTCTGAGCTTCCCAGAACCTTTTTATCATCCCACACGGAAGCCTGAGTCCATCATAAAGGAAGTCTCCCTCCCGCCCAAGCACCGCCCCTGAGTACAATCGCGGGATCCCAGGGAGTTCCTTGTTTAACTTCTGAGGAGTTGCCAGGCTTGCCACAGCAGACGTGCCATTTTATAGTCCTGCCAGCAGCACGGAAGAGTTCCCGCTGCTCCAAACTCCACAGTTCTAGGTACTGTCTGTTCCAGGACTTTCCCCATGGCAGGGAGGGAGAGCAGTGATTAGGACACCTACCTAGCATGTGCCTCACCTGGGTTTCATCCCTGGTGCCACTTGTCCTCTGCATTCCACCAGGTGAGCCCTGGAGGCCCCCCTGAGCACTGTTGGGTGAGCAGCTCATCCTCATGCCTTTGTGTTGAGCCACAGCAGGTTGGTCAAGAATGGGTCCCCTGTGGGACCCCTGGACTTCCTCGGTACCACTTGGGAGGCCGCATGTCCCTCATCAATGTTTTCTTCGAGTCAGGGATATTAGGGACTACTGCTGGGTAGCCCAGCAGAAGAGTACTGGCTTGCGCGGCAGGATGTCCTGAGTTTTTATCTAGGCAACACACACAGAGTCATTTTTGTTGTCACCATCTGAGTAAATGTAAAGCAACCCTCATTGTGGCTTTCTCTGTTTTATTATTATTTACTTTGTCTCGAGAGCTCTCAGCTCGAGGTCTGCTCTCCCAAAACTTGTAAGTACATCATCATGACCTGGAGTGCAGCTCCTCAGGGCGCAGCAGCCTGCAGTTGATCTCTAGAACCGACCCAACCTGCAGGGGCTGAAATGTCATGGAAATGAGATGGCAGTTCTTTATCCCTCATCCCGTCCCTGGCAGCCGTTTCTGTTCCATTTCTGTGAGTTTTGTGTTCTTTCCTTTTCTTTCTTTTTTTAAATTTTTTTAAATTAAAAATTTTTTTTATTGTACCATTGTGAGATATATGGTTACAAAAGTATTCATATTTGGGTTTCAGTCATGCAGTGTTCCAGCACTCATCCTCTCCACCAGTGCCCATTTCCCTCCATCAATGTCCCCTGATTCCCCCCTCCCAGCCTGCATCTATGGCAGGCAATTTGTACTCCCTTTCTCCTTCTCTCTCTCTTCTTTCTCTCTTTCTCTTTCTCTTCTCTCTCTCTCTTTCTCTTTCTCTCTTTCTTTCTCTTTCTCTTCTTTCTCTTTCTCTTTCTCTCTCTCTCTCTTTCTCTTCTCTCTCCCTTTCTCTCTTTTCTTTCTCTTTCTCTCTCTCTCTTTCTCTTTCTCTCTCTTCCTCTTCTCCTACACATTGTGACTTGCAATACATACAGTTAGAGGTTATCGTGTATATCCTTTTTGCCTACTTTCAATGCTCAGTTCTACACTGGTATTATCACTGTATCACTGTATAACTGTATCACTATCTTCCCGTTCATCATCGATTTGCTCGAGCAAAGTAACATGATGTTACTGGAGATGACCACCAGTAACATCTCCATATGTCCTGTCTCATGAAAGTAGAGCCCAAGGGCATCTGCTTGCTCCAGAAACATAAAGAACCTCAAACCATTCCATCAGGTCATGGGAATGAAGTCTATAATTGTTACTGGTATTTGGCATATCAAATACGACACTGGTAGCTTTGCCAGCCTCTGTTGTGCGGGTGGCATACTCTTGCAGTCATCTCTAAATCCAGCATTTATTGATGAACCGTGGTGGCCGCTTGTGGCTGCGCGAGCTGTGATAGGCTGGTCTGCTGGGTGGAGTTCTGACAAGAGGGAAGTCCGATGTGGAAAATGGAGGCCCTCATGGAGTGGGGGGTCGCTCTGGCTTGTTGGGAGGCTCTGCTGGGGTGGCGGGCCAGGGCTAGAACCCGCCATCCCCTCCCGGCTTTAGATTATATAGCCTCTATTTCCTTCATAACCTGTGCAGATTTTCAAGGCTTCCAGGCTGAGCCCACCCAAATATTCTTCCCAAGGCAAGATGGTGGGGTGATGACATTCCCTTGGTAACTTTTCACAGCATCCAGCATCATGGAGGCCCTGGGGCTCCTTGAACCAACCTCTTGTGTTGTTTCGCCTTGGGTTGTGACATATCACAACCCAGGGGGCAGTGACGGGCTCATAGGGCTTCTGGACATGCTTTGATGGTCGGAGGCCCAGGCTTGATCCCTGTTACTGCAAGATGTGATGAGCAGTTCATCTAATGGGCCACAGGAGCAAAGGCTACCAGAGAGGGGAAGCCAGGTCCTGGAATCCCTGAACACAATTGCCGTGTCCCCACGCCCGAGGTCTCAGACTCTAGTCAGGGAGGGAAAAAAATTGGAAACAGGGCTGGAGAGAGCACAGTATTATCATTTACAATAATTATTAGTACACTGTTCCTTTCTCTCTGTATTACCTAACCTCTGACTCACACACATTTGCAGTAGGTTCTACCCACTGACAAGACCTCCTGATCCATGTTTTGTCTGGCCTTGGATATTGGTATCATGTTATTTTTTTATATTCCACAAATAAATGCAGTCATTCTATATCTGTCCTTTCTCCCTCTGGCTAATTTCACTCAGCATGCTCCTCTCCATGTTTATTCATTTATAGGCAAATTTCATAACTTCATTTTTCCTAACAGCTGCATAGTATTCCATGGTGTAGATGTACCAAAATCTTGTCTGTCATCTACAAGCTGTTTACATGAGTCATCCTGAACAGGATTGGCAGAACACTAGATGAAGGACAACCATGCGAGCAAGCTGGCTTCCGGAAAGGATTCAGCACAATCGACCATATCCACACGGTAACCAAGCTCATTGAGGTTTGTAGGGGAGTACAAGATGCCACTCTGTCTCACGTTCATTGATTTAAAGAAAGCCTTTGATTCTGTGGAGACTGAAGCGGTCATCGAAGCCCTAGCCAAACAGGGTGTTCAAACCCAATACTCAAGATCCTTCGTGAGCTGTATTACCGATTCACCACCAGGATCTCACCATTCTACAAAGAAGTGATCATTGATGTCAAAAGAGGGGTTCGACAGGGTGACACCATTTCACCAAAAACTCTTTAGCGCCACCCTCGAGAACATCATGTGATAAATAGAATGGGAAGGAATGGGAGTGAAGATAGATGGTCGGCAGACATACACCACCTCCGCTCGCTGATGACATCGTTCTAATAACACCAAACATTAGCCAAGTGACACAAATGCTGGCTGACTTTGACCAAGAATGTGGGAAGATAGGTCTACAGCTGAATCTAAAGAAAACTATGTCTATGAAAAATGAACTAGTTCCAGAGGCCCCATTCACTCTCAATGGAACAGACATCTCTGAATGCAGCAGTTATGTGTACCTAGGTCGAGAAATCAACATGATGAACGACCTAAAACCTGAGCTGCACAGGAGGAAGAGAGGCGGCATGGAATGCCTTCAAAGGCATTGAAGAAATAGCTAAAAGGACAAAAGAACCTCTGGCTCCGGGCACATCTCTTTTGACTCCACTGTTCTCCCTGCATTAACATACGCCTCAGAGACCTGGGCCCTACGAGAGCAGGATGAGAATGCTTTTGGAGTCTCCCCAGAGAGGAATCGAAAGAGCTATGCTTGGAATATCACGCCTCACTCAAGTGAGAGAAGGAATCCGGAGTTCCCGACCTCCATCGCTGTTCCAGAATCAGGGACGCTGTCTCATTTGCCAAAGCATCGAAAATCAGATGGGCTGGACATGTAATGCGATTTGGAGACGACCAGCTGGACTAGAGCCGTTACCAACTGGATCCCACGGGATGTCAAAAGATCACGTGGCCGCCCACCTACAAGATGGTCAGACTTCCTTGTCAAGACCCTGAAGGAACGGTTTGAGGCTCTTCATATTCCTGAATCAACCAGATGCTATTGGGCTACATTGGCATGTGATAGGGTCCACTGGAAATGTTACTGGTGCCCGCCTTGAGCAAATCGATGAATAACGATCGATTCTTTATCCAGTCATCAGTTCTCAGACACTCTGGTTGTTTCCAGATTCTGGCTATTGTGAATAGTGCTGCTATGAAAATAAAAGTGCAGATGGTGTTTCTGCTGTGTGTTTTTGGCCTCCCAAGGTATATTTCCAGGAGTGGTATGGCTGGGTCAAACGGGAGCTCAATTTCTAGTCTTTGGAGGAATGTCTATATTGTTTTCCAAAAGGCTGTACCAGTCGACATTCCCACCAACAATGGATGTGAGTCCCTTTTCCCGCATCCACATCAGCACTTGTTGTTCTTGGTCTTTTGGATATGTGCCAATCTCTGTGGCTTTACATGATGCCTCATTGTTGTTTTGATTTGCATCTCTCTGATGATTAATGATGATGAGCATTTTTTCCATATGTCTTTTAGCCATTCAAATTTCTTCCTTGTCAAAGTTTCTGTTCATTTCTTCTCCCCATTTTTTTATGGGGTTGGTTGTTTCCTTCTTGTAAAGTTCTACCAGTGCCTGATATATCCTGGATATTAACCCCTTATCAAATGGGTATTGGGTTAATATCCTATCCCTTTCTGTGGACTGTCTTTGTATCTTGATTTTCTAGACTTCACGAGAGTGAGTGCATGTGGTATTTGTTCTTCTATGATGCTGATTCCATTTAGCCTGAGTTTCACCTGTCCGGGTTATCATTTTGCACAGGATGTCCTTTTCTGAGGACCAAATAACACTTAATTCCACTTTATTTTATTCTGTCTTATTAGCATTCTGTGATTCCTTCCAACTCTCTTGGACTCAGAGGTCTGTATAGTTTTGCCTTATTCATCGTGCGCCTCATAGCTCCAGTTCTGGTGCCAGTGCTTCTGGAGAAACACCCACGACAGAGGTCACTGCCTTTAGGGCAGCTCTGTTTTTGTTTCTCAGGAAACTCCATCCTGTTTTCCGTAGTAACTGCATGGTTTACATTCCCAACAACTGTTCCTGGAGTGAAGTCTCCTGTTTCTTCATTGTTGCTCCAACACTTTTTCCACTGGATAGCAGCCATCCTATTAGGCATGAGATGATACCTCATTTTGGTTATAGTTCATGTTTTCCTAATTTTCACATATTTGCTAGCCACTTTTGTCTTTAAAGAAATACCCATTTTTGAGCCAGAGTGATAGTCCAGCCGGTAGGGCGTTTGCCTTGCTGTGCCATCCCGTGCCAGCCCGGGTTCAATCCTCGGCATCCCGGTATGGTCTTCTGAGTCCGCCAGGATTTCCTGAGTGCAGAGCCAGGAGAAACTCTGCTGAGCATTGCCGGGTGTGACCCCAAAGAAAAGCAAAAAAAAAAAAGAAATATCCATTTTTTTTTTTGCTTTTTTTTGGGGGGTCACACCCGGCAATGCTCTGACGGATCACACCTGGCTCTGCACTCAGGAATTACTCCTGGTGCTTGGGGGACCATATGGCATGCTGGGGATCGAACCTGGGCCAGCACGGGCCGACTCACGTGCAAGGCAAACGCCCTACCCACTGGACTATCGCCCCAGCAAGAAACATCCATTTTTAAGTCCATTGTTCATTTATTTTTTCTTTTTCCATTTTGTATTTATCAAATTGCCATGAAATTTAATGAAAACCATTACAAAGCTGTTCATGATTGGGTTACAGTCCTTTGTTAACTTAAAAGAATGGTTGGGGGCCAGAGCTAGTCCAGCAGATAGGGCGTTGCCTTGCATGCAGCCAACCAGGGTTTGATCCTCAGCATCCATTTGGTCCCCAAGCACCGCACCCAGGTTTATCATGTCTGGAATTTAGTCCCTGGTAGCATATTTCAACTATGGAATGTGCAGATATTATTTACTCCCATTCTGTGAGTTGTTTGCTAAATCCAACCACTGTGAAAGGCTCTTGTGCACTGGTACTTTTCACTGGGGCTAGCTTGCTCCCAACAACATTCAGGAATGTCTGGTCACAGTTGAGGAATAGTGCTTCCCTTTGCAAGATTGATTTGTTCTAACAGGGACTTTTCAGACTTAGCTGCAGAGTGGGAAAACTCCTGGAGGGTTCTGGAGGCTGGCCCTGATGGCAGGGATGTGCTCTGCTTCCCTCCTAGTGATGTGATGACTCACCAATACTCTGGCCTATGCAGCTTCCAAACAGAACCAGAGTCATTGAGCCTGTGGAACATGGCAGTGTCTGGAACCAGAGCTGCCTCCGAGAGGAGCTGGACTGCTGGGCCTGGCCCACTCTAGTTGGTTTGGTTCAGCCACAGCACAATTAGGGGTGCAGGTACATAGCAAGCCCCTCAGTGTGGGAAGACCTCCTTAGCTGATATGAAACCTGGTGGCCACCACTGTGTATCCTAGGTACTAACTAAATAAGGGACCCTGGAATAAGATGTGCAAGAACATGCCAAACAGGCCACAAACACTTGCTCAAAGAGGTTTCCAGGGCCGGAGCGATAGCCCAGCGGGTAGGGTGTTTGCCTTGCACGCGGCCGGCCCATGCTGGCCAGGGTTCGATTCCCGGCATCCCATATGGTCCCCGAGGCACCGCCAGGAGTGATTCCTGAGTGCAGGAGTGCAGAGCCAGGAGAAAAACCCTGAGCATTGCCGGGTGTAAACCCAAAGGGCAAAAAAAAAAAAAGTTTCCAATTATTCCAATTTTTTAGCAATGAGTCCCTCTAACAAATCCATCTAGTTAGCTCAGCTAAAGTAAAAACTCTTAGTATAATATTAAAGTCTCCAGTAATCACATAGCTGGGGCCCAGCCAGTTCTCCTTGGATTGTCCAAGATCTCTATACAGGTCAGGCCTCAGCGCTGAGCTCAGTCCTTCCCATGACAGGCAGGGACTCTTCAATTCTCTAAGATCTATCATCCATTTAATTCATTCTGTCTTTAGGTGTCTAATAAGCTTTTTGATCCTCTGTTATTCGCAGTTTCAGGGATAGTACTTTTTATTTCTAGAAATTTTGTTTTTAAAATTCTGCCCCTTGTTTTTTATGGCTGTGATCTGGTTTTATTACATTATATACTATGTTGTATCTATAGCCTATCAATTTGATTTCCTGTTATCTCGTGTTCTTAGAGCTCTACTCCTATGTCATAGAAATCTCACTCATGTACATAGGTAATTTTTTTTATGTTATAAAAAGTTCTTAATTGTGGCTTGTTTTCCCATGAAAATTCTTTGAGACAAGAGAGATTTTTCGAACAGGAGAGATAGTACAGTAAGTAAGGTGCTTATGCTGCATGAAGCTGTACATACGGTACAATACTACATATGGTCCCTTGAGTACCACTAGGAGTGAGCACAGTCAGGAGTGATCTTTGAGTACTGCCTTTTTATGTGGCCAAAAAAGAGAGAAAGTTTCATGAGGTTTGTTCTGTGAACATCTCCCTCCAGACTTTTCCCCCTTCGATTCTGTCAGAATTGAATGTGTTCTGTGAACGCTCTCCTCCAGACCTCAGATTCTGTCAGAATTGAATGGAGTGTCTAGACTTGGAATCAGTTAGGAAAACTTCTTGACCTTGGGAGTTTCTGGAATGAGGAGAGAATTCAAAAAGGTGGAGGGATGAGGAGGAGAGAGATAGGTATTCCATTTCCTTATGCAAGGGAACCTGTAGAGGAACTGTGCACTTCACAACATTTTATTTAGGGGCTCAGCTGATGAGCAGCTCTCCTGATTTATTTATTTATTCATCATTTATTCATCCATCCATCTATCTATCTATCTATCTATCTATCTATCTATCTATCTATCTATCTATCTATCTATCTATCTATCTATCTATCTATCTATCTATCTATCTATCTATCTATCTATCTATCTATCTATCTATCTATCTA
>JAJIBD010008482.1:0-66431 GCA_021461705.1 Cryptotis parvus | reverse complement strand
TAATACAGATACTCTAACTCTCTTTTTGTCTCTAACTTACTCTCTCTCCTTTTTGGGCCTTATGGTTTGCAATACAGATACCAAGATGTTATCAAGTATATATCTTTAATTAATTTCAGTACTCAGGAACACTCAGTTCTTGCCCAAAATGATCATTCACAACTATTATCATACTTGTCCCTTTCCTATCTTAAGTGCCCTTCATTGCCCAAACATTCTTGTGGCAAGCTTCGAACCAATGACCAGTCCTCCTAGCCTCTGTTTTCATTGGCCTTTGATATTATTCCTCATACTATATATATTTTATGTCCCACAAATGAATGCAGTCATTCTTTATCTGTCCCTCTCCTTTTGACTCATTTCACTCAGCATGATACTCTCTGGGTCCATCCATTTATAAGAAAATTTCATCATTTCATTTTTCCTGGTGGTTGCATAGTATTCCATTGTGTAGATGTAGCATAGTTTCTTTATACAGTCATCTGTTCCTGGGCACCAGGATTGCCTCCAGATTCTGGGTGTCGTGACTAGTGCTGCGATGAACATAGAAGTGCAGATAATGTTTCTGCTGTGTATTTTTGGGACCCCAAGGAATATTGCCAGAAATAGGATTTCTGGGTAAAATGGGAGCTCGATTTCTAGGCTTTTTTTTGTTTTTGTTTTTTGGGTCACACCTAGCAATGATCAGGTGTTACTACTGGCTCTGCACTCAGGAATCACTCCCTGGCGATGCTCGGGGACCACATGGGATGCCAGGGATCAAACCCAGGTCGGCCACATGCAAGGCACACACCCTACCCACTGTGCTATCAATCCAGCTCCTCAATTTCCAGTTTTTTGAGGAATTTACATATCAGCACATGTTAAGTTTTTTTTTCCTGTCTTTTGAAAATCTTGTATAGTAAATTTAAGTTTTTTTAAAAAGATGGCTATTAAACCCAAAATGCTTTTGATAGTTGTCTTTTTTTTCTTATGTGTGATATGCTTTATTCAGAAATATATAAATGCTCCTTCTCTTACATTTTACCTTTGGATACTAGGGAGCTCAGAGGTTAATTTTTTGACTAAAGTAATTGTGCTAGCCTTGTTTATTTGAAAAATAAACTATTTTAATAATAGAAGAGGGGAAAATATCCCATCTTCTAATAAAAGCAACTGTATATAGGAATATTGTATCTTTTGTTTTATCGGAGAATTTTATTAAAAACTGCTCGGTCTGATAGTTTTCTTAATTTTTTGGTGAGCCCATTTTAATAAAGAATATGTCTCTGGGAAGGAGATATAATAGCTCGAAAACTGAGCTTAACTTTTGTATGCAGGGTGCCCAGGGGTCAAGTCCTAGCGTGCTGTGGTCCTCTGAGTACCTATGGGAGAGACCCCTGAGCACTTCTGGGTGTGCCTTTCCAGCAATAAAATAAATGAGTCCCTAGTGTTCTCTTTCATGGGTTTGAAACAATGAAAGGTTATTAAGGAAAACTTTTTTTACTCTACATATCTGTGTGTAGCTTTTTAAAAAGTCTTATAAATCTTTAAAAAACAAGTTTACTATTTTTTTTCACCCCTTTTAGCTTATTTTTTTTAAATTAGCCTTTGCAAATAAGCCCTTGCAAATCATGGAAGGTATTAATGAGAATCCTTCAACTCTTTAGTATTTAAAAGGAGTTTAAAAGAAACACCCTCTAAATTCTAACTGTGGAGAAATATGCAAACTAAATTTTTTTCTTTGCTTTCGCTTGGAAATTATAGCAACTCTGTGGTAACACTTTATCTCATGCTGATCAGATTGTTTAATTTGCAGTCAGACGCATCTGATGAATAAAAACCCATGAAATAAATTGTTAATTATAATTGCAATATACTTGTAGGTCTTAACTCTGAAAGCCCAGTGTTCATGGAGAGGAGGAGAACAAAGGAAGGCGCTTGTTGCAGAGAATATATTGGCCATTAGAGTGTTTGTTCGGCCTCTGGCTATTTGGGGGGGCTACCAGGTGACTTACAGAATGCATTCTTCCTCATGGCTCCTGCTGTCATGGCTTTGATTTTAGTCTAAATTGAACTGATTTTTTCTTTTTAAAATGCAGCAGCAGTCTTGTACCTTAATCTAATGGACTCCCCCATTTCTGTGATTTATTAATCTGCCTTCCTGCTGTTTGCTTATTCTCTGTTTGGCCAAGGGAGATAGATCTATTAATACATCAGGTGGATAAATTCCATCCCTTACACCAAGGCCTATTGTTGCTGATGTGGTCATGCACACTGACCGTTGGCTACGGGGCCATGTTGCTGGCTGGTTCAATGATCTAACGAATAACTGTTATTGGACAGCTTCTCACATTGTACTCTTTCTGAGGAAGAGTCCTGGATACTGAGGAAGCAGTACTAAATTTTTCACTCTGCTCTTGCTTTAAAAAATATCTCTGTGACCATGGGAATAATTTGAAAACACTCTGAGCCTCCATTTCATCTTTAATAAAATTAGAATGATATTTGATCTTGACAGATCATTGACTAATTATGGAAGTTAAATCAAGGTATTTATAAATATCTTGTTACTAACTGTAAAGTGATGAAAAATGGTGTTGACATTTTTTAATCCTTCAAGATCTAATTCTCTGATTGGGGAGTAGCCTCATCCCTCTTTGGGGGAATCGCTTTTCCCTGTGTCCCATTCTGGCATGCTGTCCAATAGGACTTCCCATCCTGGAAGATACTTTTGTCTCTGTATTAAATGTTTGACTCCCCAAATAGCCACTTTTCCTGATCATTTACTTAGAGCTAATTACAAATCAAGTTCAAATATAATGGCTTGCTATAGCAAAGTATTATTTTCACAAATCTTTGGTGGTTTTATGTTGGCCTCAATGAATTTCTTCATATTAATGATTCTGTCAGCTGATGCTTCGAGTGTGGTGAAAGGCACAGACTGACATCACTGAGTATTTAAGTCCTGATGTTGACCATTCTACAGACTTCTCTAACCATGTAAGTCCATCCTAGATTTCCTTTGATGGCAGATATATAGGAAGGCAAAGATGGAAGCTCAAGTTCCTTGACATAAAATAATTTCTGTATTTTCCTTTTTCAAAATTTTTTATTATACCACCATGATATATACAGTTAAAAAGTGTTCATATTTGGGTTTCAGTCATACAGTGTTCCAGCACCCATCCCTTCACCAGTGCCCATTTCCCACCACCAATGTCCCCTGATTTTCCCGCCTCCCCAACCTGCATCTGTGGCAGGTAATTTTTTACTCTCTCTCTGTCTCTCTCTCCCCCTCCCTTCTCTTTACACATTGTGGCTTGAGATGTACTAATAATTATGGTAAATGATAATATCAGCGTAGAACTGAGCACTAAAGTATTTTTTGTCAGAGTGAGAATCACAGGACTAGACAAGATTGAAGATGAATAGGAGTAGTCTTCACCTTCTCATAGAAAGAACAGCAAAATTATATGTGTTGAGGGATAAAAGGGATTACTACATGAAAATTTTTTGAAATAATTTGCTACATTACTTAAGCAAGAAAATCTGGAGCTCAGATTCTTTTTTTTAATTTTTTTTTTTTTTTGCCTTTTTTGGGTCACACCCGGCAATGCTCAGGGGTTACTCCTGGCTCTGCACTCAGGAATTACTCCTGGCGGTGCTCAGGGGACTATATGGGATGCCGGGGATCGAACCCGGCCCACCCTGGCCGGCAGAGGCCGGCCGCGTGCAAGGCAAACACCCTACCCGCTGGGCTATCGCTCCGGCCCCGGAGCTCAGATTCTTTATTCACTCTTGTTCTAATCCTGTGAGAGGAATTAGTGAGAAGTATCAGAGATAGGGCTGACTTTGGCAGAGGCACAGAAACAAGAGCTGAAGGTTCCTGAAAGTTAATGGCTGCTCTGGGTCTGTTCTTGCAGTTTGGAAGAAGTTAGTCCTTGCCACACTGATAACTAGTTTAAGCTGGATTTCTTTCACACGTTTTCTCAGAGACCAGCTGATACATGGCGACTCATCAATTTTCCCTTTGTGGTGTGTCCTTTGGAGATGAAGGAGTCCGAACTGACTTTAAAATTAATTACAGACAAGCTTGCAGCAGTTCTCTCTCTATATCCAGCCTCTGCCATCTGAAAACTGAGTAGTCTGACAGTTCCCTTGCTGCCATTAATCACTCTCATTCTGAGTTAAATGAATACGAGTTTCAGTAACCAGCATCTTGGGGAAATATAAAATGGCATCCTCAGAGAGCACACCAATGTAGGCCTCTTCAACTTTTCCCAACAACCATTTTGAAGCTGGGATCTGAGAGCTCCAGCAGCACCGGTGACAGCCGTTTGACAAGCATTACTATAGTTTTGTTACCTTGGGATTCATTCCCTGTGGCGATGTGGACACTAGGATTTTATCACTTGGGCTTTCCCCAAGTCACTTCCAGGTCCTCTCTCTGGGAGCATCACTTAGGCAACATGAGGGGTTGGAGGTCTTTGGCGATGGAGGCTTCAAAAGCTTGAAACCCCATGCTTCAGAAATAAGAATTAAAACTGCAGTTTAAATAACCACAAGAGGAGCTTTTATTTGCTGCAGTTTATTGCTTTGCCCATCAAATATATATTGTCATCTTCTGGGTTCTCTCTCTTGCTCAGTCTTACACACTCTCTCTCTCCCTCTCTCCCCTCCTCTCTCTCCTCCTTGGTTCCCTCTCTCTCTCTCTTCTCTCAAATGTCATTATACAATTATCAGGCAAGCCGCTCCCCAAGAATTCAACCTTTTCAGTATTCTGTAATTATCTCTAATGATATTACCTTACCAATGCCTTTCTTTGGTCCAGTTCACAAACAATAAATATTTCTGAGCATAAGAACTTAAACTTGATCTTGGAAAATTTCTGAACTTTTTTGGAATATGGTTTCTAAAAAGTACTTGTATGGTGGAGGTTATGCTGGGATTTCTTTGATGATTGGCCTTTGGGGAACCCTTTTCTGGGGATACTTTCAGGGAAACTGAAGAAAAGAGTCAAGAAAAATTCTTTTACCCTGAAACATGTTTCCTAAGACTTTTTTTTCAGTAGAATGGACATGGAGGGATGAAAAATAACTGGGAATATATGTAGTAGTGAAGGGTTAAGTGTATGGGTTATCCAAACAAATTTAACTTGAAATTTTAGACTTGTGCCATTTATATAATAATAGAGCAGTCACCGCTCTTTCTCAGAATAGAACTGAAAACAGTTAATTCTATTCCAGCAGCATGAAGTTCTTATCCAAAGTGGTCATATCATTATTGTTTTTGTCAGAGTGGTCTCTTCTCTATCCCAACTGACTTCTTCCCCAGCACTTGAGGTACACTTGGCACAGCAGAAACCAGCTTTCCCCGTTGAACCCCTGCATTCCATGGACCATGAGAGCAACTTCTGACCCAAGTCCACCATCCCGATGGAGCCTGGAGGAGCCCAGAGAAACCCCCCACACCTTGCTGGCAATGATCTTCCCAATCCACACTCTGCAGCTGGTAAGATATCCACCCAGCAGATTAATCCAGTCTCCAGCCTGGCTTGTCAGAAACCCAGCCTACAAGGACCCACCCTGCAGAGACCCGCCCTTCAGAGGAGAGTATTTCAAGCCCAGGAATGCTTGAGCCTAAGACACAGGTACACCCGGCAGAGCAGATACCAGCTTTCCCTTGCACGGCCATTGTGCAGCCACGCAATTTACCTACAAATTACCATAAATATTCTACCCACCCCTCTGAGAGAGCCCCACAAAGTAATGAGAATATAGCGCCCGCATGGCGGAGCCTGGCAAGCTGTCCGATGTGTGTTTGATATGCCAAATCCAGTAACAGAAATGTTTATTTTCCTGACCCTGAAAGAGCCCTTAATACGGCAGCAGTAAGAAAGGCAAACAAGCAGTGCCTGATAAAATTTCACAGCCATCCTAGGCTGCCAAAACAAAGAAGGACTAAAATGACTGCCTGTACTTTCAAAGCATGGACGCTGGCATCGGAAGAATATTGCGGATCTGATGGTGCAATCGCAAAAAGATCAAGTACGACATCATTGGTCTGACTAAGATGAGGGAGGCGTCAGTTGCATCATGCTGTATTTGACACAGGAGAAGAATTGTTCCTTGGAACATGCGACAAAAAGAGACGTCGGTGGCATTGGTGTCCTTGTCAACATGAACATGGCCATCAACATTGATTCATTTGAATGCCTAACAAACCGAATAGGACGATTACACTTGAAGAGATGTGGCCCACTGCCAGCAATTTCTATTTCATTGTCTATGCACCAACATCCACATACAAAGAAGATGAAATTGAGAAATTCTATATGGAATTAGAGGAGTTCTATAAAAAAAGATCACACCTTCTACAAGATCATAGTCGGTGATTTTAATGCCAAGATAGGACCGAGAAGAACGGCTGAAGAACTCCACATCGGGACCCATGGCCTAGAATGGAACGAACAGGGTGAGAGACTATCGGAGTTCATCATGTCCACCAGACCACTCATGGGAACACACGGTTCAAAGGCTGAAGCGAAACGTTGGACATGGGAATCTCCTGGCGGACAGTTCCACAAAGAAATTGACCACATCATCTTCAATCGACAGTTTTGTCTGACTGATGTAGCTGTCATCCCCAAGTTCCAAACAGGATCGGACCACTGTCTCCTTCGTGCAAAAATTCTACTTCCCGCAATGGGGAGAAAAGGCTGCAAAGTTTAAGAAGAGAACTCCCAGAACGACCACCAACTGGGAACTCTTTGGCACCATTGCAGCAACATGGGAAGATACCATCATTGACGACATCGATGAAGAATACAACCGACTGGTTCAGCACCTCCATGATTGTGCGAAGAATGCTGAGAAAGAGCAAAACACAAAAGGACGCTTGCTTCAGAAACTCTTGAGCTCATTCGCCAACATGGCAAGGCGCAAACCTCAGGAGAACAAATGCTAACGTCCAAGCTTGCTAAACGGTGCAGAGAAGTGATAAAAGGGAGACCTCAAGACAGAAGAGCAGAAATATTGGAAGATGCAGCAGAAGCTGGGAAAAGCATTCACACTGCCCGCCTGTCCTTCGCCAACTATAAGACCAAGATGACTGCCCTCTAATGCCCTGATGGATCTATCGCATCTTCCAGAAAGACAATGGAGAAGATTATCCAGGACTTCTACTCAAATCTCTTTGATAGCCACATCCACCTGCCCACATACCAAATTCCACAGGATGGATATGTCATTCCCCAACGTTCTCTATTCTGAAATCCGACATGCCATCTCGTCGGTATGAAGGGAACAGCACCAGGCCCAGACAAAGTCAGACCCGAACACCTGAAGAATCTGCCGTCAGTACTCATCTATACACTAGCTCGGCTCTTCACACGCTACCTGTCCGAATGCAAGGTTCCCTCCCAATGGAAAACCAGCAAGACAGTTCTACTGTTCAAGAAGGGAGACATTCACGACATCAGCAACTATCGCCTCATCTGCCTGTTTTCCGTCATCTATAAGCTGTTTACACGAGTCATACTGAACAGGATTAGCAGAAGACTAGATGAAGGACAACCATGCGAGCAAGCTGGCTTCCGGAAAGGATTCAGCACAATCGACCATATCTACACAGTAACCAAGCTCTTTGAGGTTTGTAGGGAGTACAAGATGCCGCTTTGTCTCACGTTCATTGATTTAAAGAAAGCCTTTGATTCTGTGGAGACTGAAGCAGTCATCGAAGCCCTAGCCAAACAGGGTGTTCAAACCCAATACATCAAGATGCTTCGTGAGCTCTACTACAGATTCACCACCAGGATATCACCATTCTTCAAAGAAGTGAGCATTAATGTGAAAATAGGGGTTCGACAGGGTGATACCATTTCACCAAAACTCTTCAGTGCCACTCTTGAGAACATCATGCAACAATTAGATTGGGAAGGAATGGGAGTGAAGATAGATGGTCGGCAACTACACCACCTCCACTTCGCTGATGACATTGTTCTAATAACACCAAACATTAGCCAAGCGGCACAAAAACTGGCTGACTTCAACCGAGAATGTGGAAAGATAGGTCTACAGCTGAATCTAAAGAAAACCATGCTTATGAAGAATGAACTAGTTCCAGAGGCCCTATTCACTCTCAATGGAACAAACATATCTGAATGCAGTAGTTATGTGTACCTAGGTCGAGAAATCAACATGATGAATGACCTAAAATCTGAGCTGCGCAGGAGGAAGAGAGCAGCATGGAATGCCTTCAAAGGCATCGAAGAAATAGCTAAAAGGACAAAGAACCTCTGGCTCCGGGCACATCTCTTTGACTCCACCGTTCTCCCTGCATTAACATATGCCTCAGGACCTGGGCCCTACAAAAGCAGGATGAGAATGCTATTCGGGTCTCCCAGAAAGGAATCGAAAGAGCTATGCTTGGAATATCATGCCTCACTCAAGTGAGAGAAGGAATCCAGACTTCTAATCTCAGTCGCTGTTCCAGAATCAGGGACGCTGTCTCATTTGCCAAGGCCTAGAAAATCTGATGGTCTGGACATGTAATGTGATTTGGAGACAACCGCTGGACTAGAGCCATTACCGACTGGATCCCACGGGATGTCAAAAGATCACATGGCCGCCCACCTACAAGATGGTCAGACTTCCTTGTAAGACCCTAAAGGAATGGTTCGAGGCTCTTCATATTACTGAATCAACCAGATGCCATTGGGCTACATTGGCACGTGATAGGGTCCAATGGAAATGTTACTGGTGCCCGCTCGAGCAAATCAATGAATAACGGGGTTCAAATGATTAAGTGATCAAGTGACCTCTCTTCTCTGATCCCCAATGTAAACAAAGGTAAAAAATGCTTTCTAGGATTATAGTCAAACTAAATGAGAATGTAAGTATTTTATACTGTGCCAGATATATACTAAATTTTCAATAAATGTTATCCATTAGTATTATGTATTTAACTTATTGAATTTAATTAAATGCAATTGAATTTATCTATTGCATTTAATTAAATTCAATAAGTTAAATACATAATACTAATGGATAACATTTATTGAAAATTTAGTATATATCTGGATATATTATATATATCCATTGGATCAATTAAATGCAATTGAATTTATCTAGGCCCAGAGACTCCCAGACATGGGGCAGAGCGGTTCCTTGCTCTCCCTGTGCCCAGCCGTTCATGAGGCAGTCCGAGGCATGGTGGGTTCCAGCCTTGGCCCACCACCCCGGCAGAACCTCACAACAAGGCAGACGACCCCCCCACCCACTCCATGGGCGCCGCCATTTTCCACATGGGACTTCCCTCTCATCAGAACTCCACCCAGCCGACCAGCCCATCACAGCCCGGATCATCGACACCCACCCTGGAGCAGTTTCTTCCTCAATCCGGCCCAGGTATGCTGGCCCAGAGACTCCCAGGACATGGGGGCAGAGCGGTTCCTTGCTCTCCCTGTGCCCAGCCGTTCATGAGGCAGTCCGAGGCATGGTGGGTTCCAGCCTTGGCCCACCACCCCCGGCAGAACCTCACAACAAGGCAGACGACCCCCCACCCACTCCATGGGCGCCGCCATTTTCCACATGGGACTTCCCTCTCATCAGAACTCCACCCAGCCGACCAGCCCATCACAGCCCGGCTCGCGCCGCGCAAGCCGGTTCATCAATAAAGGCTTTATTTGGAGGTTTTTATAGAGTATGCCTCCCTGCACGGCAAGCCTAGCAAGCTGCTCGTGTTGTATTTGATATGCCAAATGCCAGTAACAATTATATTAGATCATTCTCATGACCTAATATAATGGTTTGAGGCTCTTTATGTTCCTGTACCAAGCCGATGCCCTTGGCTCTACAGCATGTGACAGGACATATTGAGATATTACTGGTGCCCGCTCTAGCAAATAGATGATTAACGGGAAGATCGTGGATCGTGATCGTGAATTTATCTAAGGAGCTTTGTATGGTGTCATGGGGGATTAAAATCTGCCTTTTAGCCTTGATATTTAATGTAATTCATGAATCTTAAAACATTCTTTTCTTTCCCAGTGAGTGAGATAAAATAGGGAGTGGACCTAGTGCCTCACTTCAATTGAGAGACCCACCCTATAAATTCTTTAGAGTCCTTAATGTATGATGCTGTATGGCAAACACCCTCCAGAATGTTCTGGAGAGTGTTTTGATTACAGATCTCCCAAGGTATGCTCTGAGAATCTAGGGGGTGGCGTCCTCCCAGAGAGTGGCCTTAAGGTCAGTGTGAGGGCCCAGGAGGCAGAGCTGTTTGATCAGAGAGCTCTTGGGCTATAGCCTACAAGACTTACAGGACCATCTGGTACCATGGATAGAATCAATTATTCACTTTAACCTTCATTCTATCTCTCTTGTTCCCAGACTACAAATTCTTTATGACATCCCTCACCAAGACAGAGCAGAATTTTTAGCCTTAGTCACTATCACTATCCTCCTGTTGATCATCTATTTGCTAGAGCGGGCACCAGTAATATCTACATATGTCCTGTCTCATGCTAGTAGAGCCCAAGGGCATGTATTCACTCCAGGAACATAAAGAGCCTCAAACCATTATATTAGGTCATTGGACTGTACTAATATAATTGTTACTGGTATTTGGCATATCAAATAAAACAGGGCAGCTTGCCAGGCTTGCCATGCAGGTGGTATACCCTTGTAGTCACCTCTAAATATAGCATTTATAGTTGAACTGTGCACCTGCAAGCAGCCGCGTGAGACGGGCTGTGTTAGGCTGTTGCAGGGTGGAGTTCTGACGAGAGGGAAGTCCGGATGTGGAAAATGGTGGCCCGATGGAGTGGGGGGCATATGACTTGTTGTGCGGCTCTGTTGGGGTGGCAGGCCAGGGCTAGAATGTGCCATCCCTCCCGGGCGCCTCGTGAGCGGCTGGACATAGGGAGAGCAAGTAGCAGCCCTGCCCCATGTCTGAAACTCTCTGGTTCAGCATACCTGGGCCGGATTGAAAAAAAAACAACTGCTGTAGGGTGGAACTCGATGAGACGGGCTGTGATAGGCTGTCGCTGGGTGGAGTTTTGACGAGAGGGAAGCCCGGATGTGAAAAATGGTGGCCCGCTGGAGTGGGGGGGTCATCTGTCTTGTTGTGTGGCTCTGCTGGGGTGGCAGGCCAGGGCTAGAACCCGCCATCCCTCCCGGGCACCTCATGAGCAGCTCTGCCCCATGTCTGTAAGTCTCTGGTTCAGCATACCTGGGCCAGATTGAAAATAAAAACCTTAGTATTTGGGCAATAATTAGAAAACTGCTCCTCTATGACATGCCTGAGTGGTGGTATAGACAAGTTCCTTCAGCTTTATCGCTGTCTATCCCATTGATTTCTACTAGGCATATGCTACCTGGTGTCCTTGGTTTCAACCTTTGCAGCTATATGCAGCAAACTCCAAATAGGCATGTGCAGACTAACGGGCTATCATCCAATCTTGGAGCCAATTTCCTTGTTTCCTGGCGACAGACAAGGAAGTTGACTGGATGGATGCTTTTCAATTCCAATCTGGAAAGTCTAACTCTGTACCCACCACCTCCTGCACTCCCACACACAACCCTTACCCCCAATCAGGTATTTTTAGTGGAACCAGCCATACAGTTTGTCCTGTGCTACTTCTTTGCCCAGATACAAGTTCCAGTTCCCACCCTTCACAAGCCACCTTTCAGCCACAATGCTGGATAAATATCCATATTCTTCATATGACCATTTAAGAACAAATGAAATTTTATCATCTGATGGAAGTGTCTAATCAGTTATTATGGGCAGTATAGCAGTTGCTTTGGGACATTTTATATAATTTTTGAGAATAGCTCTTGAAAGTACTTATTGTGCTGAACCCAATTGCATTAGCCCAAAGTGAACGCTCCATTGCATGCCCTAGTGCTAGGCTGAACATGTCTCTTCATTTGCATAGAGTGTATCTAATGAGCATTGCTGTCCTAACATCATTAGCAACACCACCTGCCCTTTTGCACTCTTAAAGTGTGATGGTTCAGATAACTGATTATATATTTGCAATATTTAAACTATGCTTTACTTTCTTTCAAATGTTTTAAATACCTTTTCTCCCCATAGACAAAATTTTGTCCACATTCAGAATTCTCAGCACAGAATTCTCAGAGGTAGCTTTATCATAATGAAGTAGCACTATGAAACTATGGGAAACAAACAAGCCATTAGGATTTCCATTTTTTCCTGGGTGCAAAAAACAAACAAAAGCTAATCATTTGAAGGTTAATGGCAAGCTCTTTCATAACCTTTGATTTCAAAACCAATCATTCCCTTGTCATTGTTACTTGGTTCTTGTTTTATTATTTATTGTGTTGGAGATTTTTTATTATGATGGGTTGAAACACATTTTAGAAATTAGTAGAATGTTAAAATGGAAATGTTGTGACTAATTTTTAATTTATTATTTAAATCATACAAACTCATATTAATGCCTATGGTTGAATTGGGTAAAAAAAAAGAATCTGTCTGGATCTCTAGCGTGTACATCTACTTGTCATGACTGTTGGATGACAGGTTTAGCTAGTTTGGGAGCTTTGCTGTTTTGCCCATTCACAGCTTAATCTACTTAAGCCAAGGTTCATTCTAATGAGACCTCTCGTTATGTAAACACTGCTAGAGGGTGTAGCAGTTACAGAAATCACCTTGACTCTGAATAACTTCTGACTTATTATACATCTACTAAGAAGTCTATGTTTTCTAGATTGGGCACAGCTCCTCTTTATACCCACTGCACCCAGCGTGGGGCAGTTAGAATTTACCAGGAGACTACCACCCTGGCTACGTTGAGACTATAGGAAGACTAAAGAAGGATCATACTAGTTTGCTCTAAGCAGGTGAGTGTGACCCTTTCAGTACACGAGAACAAGATACTCAGAATCACCCTGGTGCAGATAATAATAAGAAGGACCTTGTGGGTACCATCTATATTACATGAAGCTCATAAAATTAAGATGTATTACTTTATACCAGCTCTCTCTCTCTCTTTCTCTCTCTCCAGTGTTTTACATAAGAGATAATTTCAGAAGAAGAGATTAGTCCTTGGCATAAACTTTGTTTATACCTGTAATAGGGTGTGGCACTCCTCTTCTACACTCTGTTTAGGGTTCTTTGTTGACATGACCCTCCCTGTCACAAATTGGATTACTTTGGTGTATATAAGGGGACTGACTTGAGGCCCCTTGGCCTTTTTGCTCCTTCATTTGGGTAGGACTCCTCTCGGGTGAGATCCTCTCTTTGGTGGGAGACTTAGGCTCTTTTGTATGGTCTAAGTTCGGACCAGAGCTAGAGTTCTTTCATTATATCGGATTGCTATGGAAGAGCTTTTGTACTGTTAAAAGCCTTTTTTGGAACTGCGCCCGGACTTGTGAGTTTTCATCTTTTGCCCCCAGCGTCCTTGGAGGTAGAAGAGAACAACTGTCCTGACACCGTCGGGGACCAACCCCAGCGGCATCCCCAACAATGACCACACAGGGTGATGTAAGAGTTTATTTGCAGGTGATGGAAAGCTACATCATGTGTCCTTAATGCTTCCCCATCCCTGGGTTCATGACATTTGTCATGTAATTTTGCAATGTCCCCACATAGTGCAATTGTCCTGGCTTAATCCTAACTGTATTCTTGGACTGAATCTCTAGGGTGGTAAAGACCATACTAGATAAGTAAAGAGCTACAACACTGCTCTCTGCCATCCTCACTGGTGTACCACCTTATTTTTCTGATCTGCCTATCTCTAATCATAAGTGACTTTTCCATATGCCTATCAATATGTTTTTAGGGAAATGTTCCTTCATCTCACCTCTCTGTTTTTGGATGGCATTGTTGGATTATTTGGTTGTTAGGCTTTGTCAGATAGACTCACAGACATGGGGCAGAGCTGCTACTGGCTCACCCCTGTGCCCAGCCACTCATGAGGTGCCCGGAGGGATGGCAGGTTCTAGCTCTAACCCACCACCCCAGCAGAGCCTCGCAACAAGCCAGACCAACCCCACTCCATGAGGGCCGACATTTTCCACATCCGGACTTCCCCGGCGTCAGAACTCCACCCAGCAGACCAGCCTATCTCGGCCGCGTGGTTCATCAATAAATGCTGGATTGAGAGATGTCTACAAGAGTATGCTACCTGCACGGCAGAGTCTGGCAAGCTACCTATGTCGTATTTGATATGCCAAATACCAGTATTATAGACCTCGCTCCCATGACCTGATGGAATGGTTTGAGGCTCTTTATGTTCCTGGAGCAAGCAGGTGCCCTTGGGCTCTACTTGCATGAGACAGGACATATGGAGATGTTACTGGTGCCTGCTCGAGCAAATCGATGATGAATGGGAAGACAGTGATACAGTGATACAGACTTTGTCACTGCTTAATAGATCTTGAAATTAATACAAAGTACATACAAAACTAATTTATAAAATTATAAAATTAATAAAGAATTCCCACAAAATCTGTTTTGTATGAAAATATTTTCTTTCATTTAGTAGGGTGTCATTTTTATTAGTTTAGTTTGAATTTCTTTTGCTGTGCAGAATATGTTTCTTTATGTAGTTCCATTTATTTTTGTTGTTGTTGCTTTTCATCTATGGTCAGGTCATTCTAAACACCTCTGAATTCTGCTTATATTTTCTTGAATGTATTTTACTAATTTTGATATATTGATTTTATCTCAAGGTCTTTAATCCTCTTTCAATTTACTTCTGTGGGTGGTAGAAGATGGAAAACAGTATTAAGATCTCCAAAAAAAGTAAGACTGGAACTCCTATATGACCCAGCAGTAACACTTCTGGCAACTACCCACAAACCATAGAAAACATTAATTCAAATGGATAGATACACACCTATGTTCACTGCAGCACTTAGTACAGTAGCAAGGACATGGAAACAACTCAAATGCCCAACCTATGGATGGATGGATCATAAAGTTGTGGCATGTATATATACTATAAAACACAATGAAGGTCTCAAAAGGGACAAATGTCAGGGAAGTGGCTGCTACATAAATGGAACTGGAGGTCACGATGCTGAGTAAAGTCAATCAGAAGGAAAGATCCAGAATGAATTTGCTCATATGTGGTACTTGATACAGAGTACCGCAATAAATATTCAAGAGCAAAGAGCTGCAATATTGAAGTCTCAGTGTGGGAACCACAGCAACCAGCATAGAAATGCCACTACAGCTGGAGGAAGGGGTGGGAAGGCTTGGAGCAAACAAGTAAATCATTACTTCAGGCGTCAATTTATCACAGTGCCATTTGGTGGCAACAAGCAGCCATACAAGTGATGACTCAAGTAGACTTCATTTAATGGACACTGGGAGAGATCATTTTTGGACGAAAGTTCAAATGGGTCTTCAGAGTGGAACGTATACATGCTCCAGTTCCTGCTAGAGGCTCAGTTAAGGGGTCACATAATTAATTATTAAAGTGAGATGTGTGATAGCCTCTGCTTGCTGGCATCCTCTGGACGCCTGAAATGGAGAGAGATGAAGAGGTGAGTGTGGATAGGTCTTAATGTACATAGCAGATTGGAGATATTTCAATTTTATTAGAAGATGCTTTGGGAAGGCAGGATTTCATCTAAATTCAAAAGGAACGTAATCTAGACCCAATAGGGATACTTATGCTGATTTGAAGATTTGCAAAGGTAAGAGCAGTTGCTCATACGAAGGGGGAAACAGTGGCAAGTTAGTCACGAAGATGGTCTTTGAAAGGTGACTCCAAGTTACACAGACTTTCAACCCAAATTCTAGACCATTACCCTTGTGTTGCAGAACAATTTTAAGCCAGTGCCTTCTGTGGATATATATTATTAATATATATGAAATTTTTATAAAATATAATATATAGAAATTTATATAATTATATATAAATATTTATAAGCATTTAAATAGAATTTTTTTTCATTTTTGAATGAAGCAATGATATTCCCTAGAGGGCATTTCAGTTTCTTCTTGTTTCACTTGCCAGGATATAGAGATACAGAGAAAAAAATTCCCTAGGAGGAAAATATAATTTGAAGGGTGATTGTTGTTTATTTGCTTCATTTAAGATTCAGCAAAACCAGAATTGACCCAGCTTGTCCCTATCCTCTGGCAAATTTGCTTTCCTCTTTCAGTTGCATCAATTTCCCTTTATTTTCCTTCAGAGCTAGAGGAAACAGCAGCCTCGCTTTGTTTTGCTGTCTTAAGATTTGCTCCAACATCAATCAATCGCCAGATAGAACATTTATTTTACCTTAGTTTTTCTCAGAGCTAAGTATCTCCCCCACTGTTAATAGCATCTGAAAACTCCTTTAAATTTATCCACTCAGACAAGAACTGAACAGTAAAAAAGCTGCTCTTTAGCAACCTATTAAGACCAGCCTATCTCTTTACCCAATAACTGATTTCTTAAAAACATTTTCTCAGGGCTAGAATGATAGTACAGCAGATCAGATGCTGGTCCTGCACATAGTTAACCCAGGTTTGGTCTGTAGTACCACATATGATCCTTTAGCCCAGAATCAGTAGCGTGGACCCACCCTCACCATTCTTCATGGTTTGAATATTATTTCCGGGCTACTTGTAAAGTGTCTTTGACCATAATAAAACTCCAGAAGAAAACAAAATGTAACATACAAATAAAGTATGTGATCACTTGATCACTTGATCACTTGAATCCCGTTATTCATCGATTTGCTCGAGCAGGCACCAGTAACATTTCCATTGGACCCTATCACGTGCCAATGTAGCCCAATGGCATCTGGTTGATTCAGGAATATGAAGAGCCTCAAACCGTTCTTTCAGGGTCTTTACAAGGAAGTCTGACCATCTTGTAGGTGGGCGGCCATGTGATCTTTTGACATCCTGTGGAATCCAGTCAGTAACAGCTCTAGTCCAGCGGTTGTCTCCAAATCGCATTACATGTCCAGCCCATCTGATTTTCAATGCCTTGGCAAAAGAGACAGCGTCCCTGATTCTGGAAAAGCAACGGAGGTCAGAACTCTGGATTCCTTCTCTCACTTGAGTGAGGTGTGATATTCCAGGCATAGCTCTTTCGATTCCTTTCTGGGAGACCCAAATAGCATTCTCATCCTGCTTTCATAGGGCCCAGGTCTCTGAGGCATATGTTAATGCAGGGAGAACTGTGGAGTCGAAGAGATGTGCCCGGAGCCAGAGATTCTTTGTCCTTTTAGCTATTTCTTTGATGCCTTTGAAGGCATTCCATGCCGCTCTCTTCCTCCTGCGCAGCTCAGGTTTTAGGTCATTCATCATGTTGACTTCTTGACCTAGGTACACATAACTGCTGCAAACAGAGATGTTTGTTCCATTGAGGGTGAATAGGGCCTCAGGAACTAGTTCATTTTTCATGAGCATAGTTTTCTTCAGATTCAGCTGAAGACCTATCTTTCCACATTCTTGGTCGAAGTCAGCCAGCATACCAAATTCCAAATTCCACAGGATGGATATGTCATTCCCAACATTCTCCCTTCTGAAATCCGCTATGCCATCTCGTCAGTAAAGAAGGGAACAACACCAGGCCCAGACAAAATCAGACCTGAACAGCTGAAGAATCTGCCATCGGTACTCAGGTACTCATCAATACACTAGCTCGGCTCTTCACATGCTACCTGTCAGAATGCAAGGTACCCACCCAAAGGAAAACCAGCAGGACAGTTCTACTGTTCAAGAGGGAGACATTCACAACATCTGCAACTATCGCCCCATCTGCCTGTTGTTCGTCATCTACAAGCTGTTTACATGAGTCATCCTGAACAGGATTGACAGAACACTAGATGAAGGACAACCATGCAAGCAAGCTGCCTTCCGGAAAGGATTCAGCACAATTGACCATACCCACAGAGTAACCAAGCTCATTGAGGTTTGTAGGGAGTACAAGATGCCGCTCTGTCTCACGTTCTTTGATTTACAGAAAGCCTTCGATTCTGTGGAGACTGGAAGCAGTCATCGAAGCTCTAGTCAAACAGGGTGTCCAAACCCAATACATCAAGATCCTTCGTGAGCTGTATTACGGATTCACCACCAGGATCTCACGATTCTACAAAGAAGTGATCATTGATGTCAAAAGAGGGGTTCAACAGAGTGATACCATTTCACCAAAACTCTTCAGCGCCACCCTCGAGAACATCATGAGACAATTAGAATGGGAAGGAATGGGAGTGAAGATAGATGGTCTGCAACTACACCACCTCCGCTTTGCTGATGACATCGTTCTAATAAGACCAAACATTAGTCAAGCGGCACAAAGTATGTGAGTACCTATGAAAAGCATATGCATTTCTAATTTTTTTTCAATCATAGACATAGCTATAACTATAAAAGTAATTTTTGAATAAGATTGTTTGAGTTAATACTAGTAAGAGAATTTTTGAATATAGGTTGGATTTTTTGTTGTTTTTGTTGTTGCTTTGGGATAACACAAAGCAGTATTTAGGATTTACTCTCCTGGCTCTGCGTTCAGGGGTCACTCCTGGTGGTGCAGGGGGACCATGCTCTGCTAGTGATTGAACCAGTCAACTATTTGCAAGGAAACACTTTAACGTCTCTACTATCCCTCTGGCCCTTGACTGAATTTTCTTCTTTTTAAAAAACTATGTGAATAACTTTGGGCAAACTCCTTAGTCTTTTTTTCTGCTAGAATTTAAAGTGTAGGGCTGCCCAATGGCTCATGTTTATAGGCACTTTGCTAAGTATCAGGCAGTGCACTTGTATTTGTTAATTGAATAATTCTAGCAAGAATGATTTTGTCTATCCTCTTTTGTCAGTGGAAAAACCAAACTCATAAAATATCACTCACTTACTTCAGGACTGTCCTAAATATTCACTATCACTATCACTATCTTCCCGTTCATCATCTATTTGCTAGAGTGGGCACCAGTAATATCTCCATATGTCCTGTCTTATGCTAGTAGAACCCAAAGGCATAAGTTTGCTCCAGGAACATAAAGAGCCTCAAACCATTATATTAGGTCATAGGAATGATCTAATATAAATGTTACTGGTATTTGGCATATCAAATACGACATGAGCAGCTTGCCAGGCTTGCCGTGCAGGTGGCATACTGTTGTAATCACCCCTAAATAAAGCATTTATTGATGAGCTGTGATAGTCTGGTCTGCTGGGTGGAGTTGTGATGAGAGGAAAGTCGGATGTCAAAAATGGCGGCCCCCATGGAGTAGGGGGTCGTCTGGCTTGTTGTGAGGCTCTGCTGGGGTAGCAGGTCAGGGCTAGAACCCACCATGCCTCTTGGGCACCTCATGAGCGGCTGGGCACAGGGAGAGCAAGTAGCAGCTCTGCCCCGTGTCTGAGAGTCTCTGGTTCAGCATACCTGGGCCGAATTGAAAAAAAAAACTGCTGCAGGGTGGGTGTCAATGATCCGGGCTGTGATAGTCTGGTCTGCTGGGTGGAGTTGTGACAAGAGGGAAAAAGAGGGAAGTTCGGATGTGGAAAATGGCGTCCTCCATGGAGTGGGGGTCGTCTGGCTTGTTGTGAGGCTCTGCTGGGGTGGCAGGCCAGGGCTAGAACCCACCATGCCTCCCGGGCGCCTCATGAGTGGATGGGCACAGGGAGAGCAAGGAGCAGCTCTGTCCCATGTCTGAGAGTCGTCAGAACTCCATCCAGCAGACCAGCCTATCACAGCCCAGATTGCGTGGCCACTTGCGGCTGTGCAATTCATCAATAAATGCTGGATTTAGAGATAACTACAAGAGTATGCCAACCGCACGGCAGAGCCTGGCAAGCTACCTGTGTTGTATTTGATATGCCAAATACCATTAACAATTATAGACCTCATTCCCATGACCTGACCTGATGGATTGGTTTGAGGCTCTTTATGTTTTGTAGAAAGCAGGTACTCTTGGGCTCTACTTGCATGAGACAGGACGTATGGAGATGTTACTGGTGCCCGCTCGAGCAAATCGATGATGAACAGGAAGACAGTGATACAGTGATTGTAGCACCAGGTCCTTTCCAGATCTTTCTCACTTGTACACTTCAATGATCATTCTATTTGCAGCAAACTGGAGAGGTTATGGGGAATGAGGAATTATGATGTCACACTAGAACTCACTATTAAATAATCATTTAGATACATCATACATTATTAGTATTTGTAGGACAAGCCATATAGTGTAATAGAAGAGAGATGGGGAAATATTGGACACAGACAAAGAGATAGATAAGTAAAATGCACCTGCAATGGGGCAGGCAGGGTTTGGGTGGTTGTATTTGGGAATTGGGTGGTGGGAATTGGCACTGGTAGAAGGATGGATTCTGGAACACTGTTGTAGAGACCCAATTATGAACATCCTTGTAATTCTATATATCACATGGTATAATAAGGATTGGGAAGATGAAGGAGAGACAGAGAGAGACAGATAGAAAGGGAGCAAAGGAAGAAATGCCTGCTCTGGAACTAGGAGAGAGGGAATGTGGGGACATTGGTGGTGGGAATGGGGTACTGGTGAAGGGATAGGTGCTGGAACAATATATGACTGAGACCCAATTATGAACATCTTTGTAATGTTGCTCTCATGGTGGTAAAATAAAAAATTAAAAACATATTACTGGTCCCTATTTATAATATTGCTCTTATTATCCCCAAAGTCCCCCTCAGTTCCTGTGTCACTTGTATCACTTGTCTTCCCGTTGTTCATCAATTTGCTTGAGTGAGGTCCAGTAACATCTCCAGATGTCCTGTTGCAAGCAAATGTACCCCAGGTGCATCTGCTTGCTCCAGGAATAGGAAAAGCCTCAAACCATTCCTTCAGGTCATGGAAATGAGGTCCATAATTGTTACTGTTTTTTTGGCATATCAAATAAAACATGGGTAGGTTGCCAGGCTCTGCCGTGTCAATTCCTGTAATCCAGCCTGTTTCTCTGAACTTCCCCCAAGAAGAAGTCATACCCTTTATTGCTTTCATTTTAATGACCATGGTTTATTGATCTAAAGATAGACACATATCCCAAATAGTACTAATCACTATTTTCTTGAGATTAGTGGGTATAAGATAAGAGAGGGCAGCAGTCTTTTTCAAGTTTGGTCCAGCTATGCTGATCCAGAGACTCACAGACATGGGGCAGAGCTGCTACTGGCTCTCCCTGTGCCCAGCCCATCACAAAGGTGCTCTGGAGGGATGATGGGTTCTAGCCCTGGCCCTCTACCCCAGCAGAGCCTCACAAGAAGCCAGTCGACCCCCACTCCATGAGGGCTGCCATTTTCCACATCCGGACTCCCCTCTTGCCAGAACTCCGCCCAGCAGAAGAGCTGATCACAGCCCGGCTCGCATAGCCGCCTGGTTCATCAATAAATGCTGGAGATCAGAGGTGACTACATGAGTATGCCACCTGCACAGCAGAGCCTGGCAAGCTACCCGTGTTGTATTTGATATGCCAAATACCAGTAACAAATATAGTCCTCATTCCCATGACCTGATGGAATGGTTTGAGGCTCTTTATGTTCCTGGAGCAAGCAGATGCCCTTGGGCTCTACTAGCATGAGACAGGACATAAGGAGATCTTACTGGTGCCCACTCGAGTAAATCGATGATGAACGGGAAGACAGTGATACAGTGAAGACAAGAGAGAGGAACAAAGCAGTGCCTGGTAGTGGGAACATTATAGTGAAAAAATTGGATACTGTAGACTGCTCTGCCTTTTATGAGGTGGAGAAAACTGGTCTTAGGAAAAGAGAAAAGGAATGAGCCATGCAGAGAGAAACAGGATCAAGGTGTCAAGAGAAAAAGTCCATGTTTGTACCATCAAGGCTGAACTGCTCCTCACTCTACTTTCTTCTAAGGACTCCAGTACCCTCTTTTTCATAATTTCATAGAATTAAATTAAATGCCACTTGTGACCAAATACCACTTGTGACCAATGTTTGGTCCTAACATTGACAGAAAGAGTTTCTTATTATCTAAAGTGCTCCAGTTCAAACAGAAGCTGGAGTAGATAAATTGAGAAAAGCTTCTAGATGAAATGGTATTTGAGTAATATAATAGGCATTCAGACAGCTCAGCATAGAAAATTTTCTAATATTGCCCCCACTGGAGGGGCATAGACCTATCCCATTCTGCAGGTATTGAAGGCATCTCTAGAGGCCTCTGAAGTCTCTGAATATGTGGGCATAGATCTTTAGACAAATTTTCTATGACGTTCCAAAGGAAGCCCTTTGGATCAGGTTCAGCAGTATTATCTTTCCTGGATGAATTGTATGTCAATTGCTGTCACTTCTGAAATTAAGTTAAACACATAAGTACACAGTCTTACCAAAATAGTATTGAACAAAGATAATGAATGTTTGGAAAGCATTACAACTTATCCCTGTACAAAGCAGAGCCTGATTTTGAGCCCTATGTACTCATCTCTAGGCTTTCAATTTGACATGGTTTGTATAGATCATGCATGGGTCTTGCAAAATGAGACTGAGAGTCACAACATTTAAGGATTTTTTCCCCCTCTAAATAATATCAGTCCAACTGTTCCACTAAATTCTTGCAACCTGGCAGAGTGAACATATTCTTCAGTTCACTTCCTGACCTTTCCTGGCACATTCAGGAATCTCTGAGCTAGTGTTTCTAAATAAGAGGGTCTCCTGAACTTGGTTTGTGAGGTTCATGTTTGGTTTACTTATTGCCTCTGCTTACCTGGTTCCTTAAGGCCTCACAGCTTTCAAGTTTTGGGCTAAGTCTAGGGCAAAGAAAGTCCTGTTGTATCTGAAAACCTACCCTCCAGCGGCCAAGCTCCAGGGGCCAATCTGTCACCTAACAGTCCTCTAAAATCTTGCCAAGGAATAACACGCGCTCTTGGGATTCTTGTGCTCTGACCAGTTTTCAGTCTGGGGAAAACCATTTTCTCTTCTCCCCCTACATGTACCCCTCTTCTGGAATGGGTTTTGTCTTCTGAAAGTGAAACAGTATCTCCCAAACAGTCAGAGAAACAAACAGAAAATTCTCAAATGGGAAAAGAATTCAAAATGTTAGGAAGAAAAGAATTCAAAATCTTAAGATGACTTAAGGAGAACAGACAGTAAAATAACTATACATATTTGTTATATAAACTAATTCTGAGTTAAAATCTCAATACAGATTTTTTGACAAAAGGACAGACCATCAATAAATAGAGTTGAAGTAATTGAGAAATTATATGAAAAAATGAACATTACTTTTAATTACATACCATTTTAAAGTCAAAATGAAAATTGTGCCATAAATCTAAATTATAGGCCAAAGTTATAAAATTCAAGAAGAAAATATTAAGTTGGGTCAGAAAAAGATTTCTACATACAATAATAAAAGTGAAAATGGTAAAACAATAACAAAATTTATTTAATTAAATCAATTGATTTAATCAATCTAAAAACTCATAATTATTGAAAGAATTACTCAAAACCTGAAATTTCAAGCCATAGACTGAGTTAAAATATTTTAAAAATACATTTGTGAAGTACTTGTTTCCAGAATATATGATTTTTCACTCAAGAAGAGAAAATAACATACAAGTACACATATATACACATCTCAGACTAATAAACAGATGGAAAGATACTCAATACTGTTAATCTTGAGGAAATGCAAATTAAATATATGATGAAATAGTATACACATCATGAGAGCTACAATTACAAAATATTTTAATACAAAATGATGATAAAATTTAAAGCTATTGGAACTCTCACACATTACTGTTTCACAAAACTGAAACAGCTGCTTTTGAAAAGGGCTTGTCAATTCTTTAATAAAGTTAAGAATGTGCACTTTTCATTCAACCCCCAAATCCCATATTTAGGTGTTTATTCAAGATATAAGAACATAAATAAACATAAGGATTTAAAATGTATTATTCATAGCAGCTTTATTCATAATCATGAAAAACTGTGAAAGCCAAAATGTTGATTAGTAAGTGAATAAATAAATCGATTGGGGTATGCCCAATAAAATGAGTAAAGTGCTATTTAGTAATATAAAAGAAAACTTTGCAAACAAATTTTGTTTATTAAAAGAAGGTTTATATGTAAAATAATAAAAATGATATGCTTCACAATTTTATTTGAATTTCTATAAAAGGCAAAACTTGGTTAATAAGAACAGATCAATGGTGATCTGTACACTGTTGGCTAAAGAGAATTGACTGTAAATATCTAAGAAGGTAGTGCATGTGGTGATGGGATTGTTTTATAGCTGAACAATTCTAGATAATTGCTAAACACTATGCGTTCAAAATTACAAATAATGGAAGGGGAGTATATCAGTAAAGTTTATTAAAAATAAATCATTAAATTGTTGAAGTACTACCTGACAGTTCCTCCCTGGTAGTAGTCACTTAATGATGGGGAAAGGACACTTAATGTTTTTTTGTTATGTGAAAATTATAGAGTACTTATAAAAACTCTAATGTTTTAACAGATATCTATGAACATATATGTACATATTTATATGTGTATACATATATGTTAATATATCTCCAAGTTGTGTAATAGAATACGTTAAAATACACACACATGTGTCTGTGTGTTTTTTTCTCTCTCCTCTCTGTCTAGTGGGTATATTTATATATACATATATGTTATATATACATCACTTGATCACTTGAATCCTGTTACTCATCGATTTGCTCAGTAACATTTCCATTGGACCCTATCACGTGCCAATGTAGCCCCACAAAGCAATGAGAATATAGTGCCCGCATGGCAGGCCTGGCAAGCTGTCCGATCGTGTTCGATATGCCAAACCCAGTAACAAAAATGTTTATTTTCCTGACCGAAAGAGCCCTAGCAGTAAGAAGCAAAAAAGTGCTGATATATATCTATATTTTATATATACATATAATTATGTAATATAATATTTTCTCTCTCCTAGTATGTGTTTGTGTGTATGATTGATGTATATATATTCCATCACACATGACTAACGGATGTTTCTGTCCGTCTACAGTTTTTGGAGAGAATGCTATAGATCTTTATGATCTTGTGTTTAAGTTATGGAAGCACCATTATTTGTGATAGCTATGTTAAAAGCACAAAATCCTGGTAATGTGTTGTGAGAAATTGGAAATTGTGAAAATAAAGTCAGGGTGAATTTAAAAATATTTTCATACATTTAAAAGACATTTATGAAAAATCAATTGATAATAACTACAAATCAAAGAACACAACAGTTTCAAACTGATGGATAATTTACCCTTTTATCATTATAATTTTCTTATTAGGAACATTTTAAGAACTTCTCTTTATTTTTGACATGACATTCTTAAATTTACTTGTTACTAAAAATATCTATGTTGCTTTTAATAACCATTATGGTATGTTTAATGCTCATAGATTTTAAGGTGTAGACTTACTAATTTATTTTTCTTAGGAGCTTTCACCCCAAATTTACAGGGGTCTGTTGAGTTAAGAGTGATATTAATTTGTTTCTTCTTAATTTTTTGACAGTTTTATAAATTTTATATTTAGGACTTGGGGATAACTCAAGGGGCTGGAGCACATACCTGTCATGCACCCCAGTACTTAATGTTTTTTGAAACACCTCTGATAGTATTAAGGGAGAAGCCCCAACACTGCTGGGTGTGGCCCAGAAACAAAAAAGTCTCATTAAAAAATTGCTTGCAATGTTCAACATTAATGTCTTTTCTATTTTCTCTACAATATTTTCGAAAACTAATATTTCTCACATTTTTATGCCAGTATTTTCACTCAGGGAAATTTATAAATGCCCATTTCTGGATTGTCAGAGAGTAGAAGTATAGAGCCTGCAGAAGAGTAATTGAGAAGCTGGTTGACACATCGAGCATTTGAAGTCACCACTGGGAGCAAAGGAGCTTTGTAGAGATAGTAACAAAACCCACTGAAGACCAGCTCTTCTGCTCATGGGTGCTGCTCTTTTTAATATTTTATTGAAAAATTCCTTTATAAAATGAAAATTATACTATAACATTACATTCGTTTTTCGTGTGCATCAGTGATCATCATCATCATGTATGCATGTTGCTTTAAGTTTGCCACTGGAAGTTAAATTCTAGCCCTCTCCATATATTTTTTTTTCAATATCACTTGATCACTTGAATCCCATTATTCATCGATTTGCTCGAGCGGGTGCCAGTAACATTTCCATTGGACCCTGTGTCAATGTTATCCAGTAACATAAATGTCTGTCAATATATACTCATCTATATTTCTACTTCCTTTCTGGAAATCTCAAATTGTTCTAAAAATTTACTTTGCTTTATTTAGTTGATTTATTTTCTCTATATACTACATATGAATTCAATCCTATATTGCTATTATGTCTTCATCTGACTAAATTCACTTTTCATAAGGCCATATAGGTCTATCCATATTATTGAACATGGCAGAATTTAATCTTTTTGATAGTTGAATATATAACTGTTGGCTATATATACCACACCTTTATCCACTGATTAGTTGATAAATACTTAGCTTGTCCTAGATCTTGGCTGTTATACATTATGCTGCAACACTCATGGTGTGTATAAGTCTCTCCAAATTAATGATCTTGTATTTTATATTAAATGTCTGGAAGTGGGATAATTGAACTCTATAAAATTTTTATTTTAGAAGAAATTTCTGTGATGGTTTCACCAATTAACATTCCCACAGAGTACCTAAGTTCTTTTTTTTTGAACATTTTTCTCTAACCCTTGTTTATTTTTCTCTGGATAATAGCCATTTTCACAGGTGGAAGGTGATATTATTCTGATTTGCATTTCATGAATAATAAGAGATGATGAGCACATTTTCGTGTGCCTATTTCTTCTTTTTGGTTTTCTTTGGAAATATGATAATTATTATCTCCTGTCCATTTTTTTCAATTGGGCTGTTTGCATTTTATTGTTGAGTTTTGCGAGCTATTTGTACAATTTTATTATCAATCCTAACATGGTAAAACTTGTCAGGGTTAATATAAAAATATCACAATATGTATGATGTACAAATATATTATTCCATTCAGTAGAATGTTCTTTTGAAGCAAGTTTCTTTTGTTGTATAGAAGTGTTTTTAGTTTGATGCAGTCCCAATTGTGATTTTTGTTTTTCCTCCCCTGCCTTTGGTAAGGGAGAAAAAAGCAAAATTATTTTTAAGCTCCATGTTGAGAAGCATATTCCTAAGTGTTTATGTATTTTATGGTTTCAGGCATTATGTCCAAATCTTTAATCCATTTTAGATAAATTTTGGTGTATGGCATTAGATTGTGGTCTAGTTTTATTCTTTTGCAGGTGGGTGTTATGTTTTTCCTGATGCCATTTAATGAAGAGACCTTCCTTGTTTCATTCTTGCTCCTTTATTGTAAATTTATTATTCACATAGGAGAGATATCATTTCTGATATCTGAATCTCATTTTATTATTGTGTGCTTATTCGTCTCCCAAATACCATACTATTTAGATTCGGATTACTTTTAAGTATAGTTTAAATTAGGAGAGCATTTTTGTTCTTTTCCATTAGGATGATTTTTGATATCCTGAGTCTCCTTAAATCCCAAATAAACATCACAATTTTTGGTTATATTTTTGTGAAGAATACTGTTGGGCTTTTGATAAGACTTACATTGACTCTATGTTTTTTACAGGATATATCCATTTTAACAATGTTTATTTTTACAGTGATGGAACACAGATTATCTTTTTCATCTCTTTGTGTTTTCTTTATTTCTTTTAATGATGTCTTCTAGTTTGTTTGTGTGGAAGCGGACACCTGGTATGCTCTAAGGACTATGCCGTGCCAGGATATAATCAGGGACTCCTGCATGCAAGCCAAGTATTTCAGTTCTTTGAGCAACTCCCAGTTCCTGGCCTTCTAGTTTTTGATGTATAGGACTCCCACTTCTTTGGTGAATTTGCTTCAGGATATCTAATTCCTTTTCATATGATTGTAAATGAGACTTCTCTTTTGGCAGTTTCACTATTTACATACAGAAACACAACTGATTTCTGCATGTCAATTTTGCAGTCTTCTACTTTACTTGTTTATTATTTCTAATTGTCTTTTACTGGAGTCTGGCATTGCCTATACACATCATTTTTAAATTGCAGTGATTTTTTACTTTACTCTTTCCAAATTGGTGTCCTTTATGTCCTTTCCACATAAATTTTCCTTCATGAAAATCACACTGTAAGAGTAAAAATAGACCTTTAATAATTACATCTAATGTGGCAAAAATGACAAAACAGAAGCAAAAGGTGCTTTAAGATGAATAGCTGTCTGTCTAGGGTTGCCATGAAATTCAGGAAGGGGATATCTAAGTTGAGATATAAAGTAGAAGAAGAGCATTTGGGATGTTCCAGGCAGAAAGAGCAGCATGTCTAAAAACTTGGAAGATGATGAAAACTTGTTATGATTAAAGGACCGAAGGAGGCCTAGAGAGGGTGTACAGAGAGCTGTGAAGAGAGGTGATGGCTCCATATAGTTCCTGGTTGTATCTTGTACTGACTTATACACTCAAGTATGATACATTGATTTTGTATCAACATAATAGAAGTTTTAATCAGGAGAAGTCATGAATTGACTTTTGTTTTTAGAATTTCCCCCTTTTTTCTTTTTATCTAAGTGTAAAATAGGGGCTTAAATGGAGTATCTTGGTCTTCAGGAATTCCACGTTATCAATGAGCCCTCAGAGGGTGGTGGTCATTGTTATCATCTTTTGTTTCTTTCTATCTATCTATCTATCTATCTATCTATCTATCTATCTATCTATCTATCTATCTATCTATCTATCTATCTATCTATCTATCTATCTATCTATCTATCTATCTATCTATCTATCTATCTATCTATCTATCTATCTATCTTTTATTCTTGCTTTTTTGGGTCACACCCAGCAATGCTCAGGGGTTTCTCCTTGCTCTGCACTCAGGAATTACTCCTGGCGGTGCTCGGGCGACCATATGGGATGCCGGGGATCGAACCCAGGCCAGCACGGGCTGGCTGCATGCAAGGCAAACGCCCTACCTGCTGGGCTATCGCTCCGGCCCCAATCATCTTTTGTATTTAGAACAGAAGTGAATCTGATGAAAATGGCATGTGTCTATTTCCCTGCTGATAGGGATAACAATATAACACAGACCTTGACCAGTGAGATAGTTACTGAAATCTACTGAAGATTTCCCTCAAGTACTAGATGCCATTTGTCTCATCTCTAGGTTCCTCTTCTTTCTTCATCAGACAAGATTCCAAGATGACTGGTAGGTAGAGCAAGCCTCTTCTACCCATCATGCCACAGGCCCCATGAGACACTGAGTGGGTAACTAGATGCTAACTTTGTCGATGCTGCTCCACTCCACACAGTTTGCTTATAGCTTTTTGTTGATTGAGAAAGGTTTAAGTTACTTATGTTTCCATGTCAAGCAACTAAATGTAGATTAAAGTATACTAGATTAAGTTCACATTATTTTGGTGAGAGAACAATGGCAGTTTAGAGTAGAGAGGCATTAGTGGGAAAGAGCGAGAAGCAAAGGGATTCCAGAGCTTTATAGAAGACAAAATCCATTGAGCGCTTTGGCTGCATTCCTGCGTCACCTCAACTCAGCCGCAGGAAGGCAGGTTTAGAGCTGACTTCTTTCTCCCCTACCTCATCACTATCAAGGCTTTGGGATCCCTGCTGCTGAGCACGCTGCCTCTTTTTCCATTTGTTCCCAAACCTCCAATTCTTTCTTTCTAAATATCTCCAAAATGGATTTTTAGATACGGGTATAGCGGATAAATACTGGGGTCAGGCCAAACAGTGCAAGTCCTTTTTTATTTTACTTTCATAACAGAAGGATAACTGACCAATTCTCTTAATTACTATGATGTTAGATTCTCCCCTGAAAAGTGGAGCTTTGCATTTTAACTTGTAGGGCTGTGTGGTGTGAATGAGATGAAACAATGTCATTTTACAGTCTCTATCTAGGCCATGCATTAATCAAGTAAAATTTCCTGGAAGTAGGATCAGGGTGTCATTATTAATGATAGCCTTCTTCAGCATTTTTACGTCGGAAAACTGACTAAATAGTTTGTAAAATTGTGTAGACTAGATGACAACTAAAACGAAAACAACACCAATGTAGATAGTATTTTGTTGACAACATCCAATGTTGTAAAATTATAATTTTTGGTTAGTGAGGCATCTGATAATTAGTTTCTACATAATTGGGAGGAAGTTTCCTCAGACTGGCAGTGGTCAGTGGACCATAGTTTGAAGAACAAGGTTTATAGAAGATCAAGATAAATTTCTCTGAGCAGCCTGCATAATACCCAGGGGCTCACAGGGGATTTGCTTCACGAGCGACTTTGTGTTAAGAACTTTAGATATAATGTCAGAGTCATTTTCGACTGGTAACATTCTGAGCCTGAAACCAAATACTACGAAACTAATGCTACAAAATATTCGTGACTCCAGATGTACTGACTTCTTTGCTGAGGCAGGAACTAGCAAAACTGTCACTTTCCTTTTGCTCTTGCCTATCAGATGACTTTTTTTTTTTTGCCTTGAACTCTCCCTTCTTCTCTTTGCACTAATTTTGCAGGCAGATACATTCAGACAACTTCCAGGGAGAAACTATTTTCTTGCCAGCTCTCGTGGCTCAGTTGCCAGGAAAACCTGAGGGAAAAAGAAGATGTTGGGAGATGCCCTGAGTTGAAGGAAGTTTCAAAAGATGGCTGCCGTGTCCTTGGGAGCCCTTCCAGCTGTGTCCTTGTGGGTCATTCCAGCATTCTTCTAACCTTCTTTGCCTCTCCCAGAGCCCGTGGAGAACTCCCACAACAGTTCCCACAATTACTTGGGCCTCCTGGGGACTTCTCTGTTCAAAGCCAAAACCCCAGGGGTGCTCCACCCTGCAGCAAACCAACAGTGGCATCTGCTAACCACGGGCTGCCCTTTGGGCTCCCACTTGGCCTCTCTTGAGGCCATCGTGTTCCTAGTGCAAATATTTTCTTAGCTGCAGGCTCAGAGACTGACCTTTCCCATATCACAGGACATCCTCATCAGAGTGATGTGGCTAGTGATTTCACTGCTTGAAATTGGTGGAAATGAGGAAGTGTGGGTGATTGGCTTGTTTGGTTGTTAGTTGCTCTTTGTTTTATTGTGTTTTGGTCAGATTGTCTGTTTTGTTTCATTTGGCTTCACAAGGGAAATGCTTCTAACCAACCCTAATGGTGTTCAATCTCTTTGCAAAACCTTTTCTGGTCATACTTGGCAGTGGCCCTCTTCCTTGAAGAAATACTAGAGGAGGACCACAGTGTGTTGTCTGGGGTCACTAGTATCAGAATAGCTGACACTATGGAAAGTTTATTTTAAAAATGCAGTCTTGGGGTATATAACAGACACAGAACTTGTGTGAGTGAAGTCCACAAGTCAACCAACACTCAGAATGCTATGGAAGTACAAAACTTTAGCATGTGAATTTACATTATCTTCAATCATTTTTATTTCAAGAAAAGTTTTCATGCATAAGGCTATATGTGTGTAAAGTTATTTAGGGCTTGTTCCTCCGACTGCATCCAATTCTGCCCCAACTTACAAAGATGCTTTCTGTGTGCTGAGCTGACGACAATGGCAGCTCAGGAAAAGAACATGGCAAATACTAGGTTCCATTTGATGACCTTGTGTTTGGAAGTATAGAGCTAAGATATGGCAAGGAACACTTACAATTCAAAGATGCCTGAAGCAAAAATTTCCCTCTTAAGAGAGATTATTAAAGAAACTTATTAAGAATAGCAGGTATATTGGACCTGGGACTGTAGCCAAGCTCTAACTTAGCTTTATTTGAACTGAAATGGTTGAATTATGTCTCATAATTTGGTACATCTTTTGGCGGTGGGGGAGGGACATTCATCAAATATCCCTGCTCCCTGGATCTAATATTTGTATGCCTCACTGTATGCTAGCTATATGTCAAAATATTAAAAAGAGATATTAACTAACTTATATAGGATAGTGACAACAGAGACTTCTTAGACAAGCATGGACTTTGAAACTCTGCTACATTTATTTCTGTTTTGGAAATTTCTAACACACAGTATGGTGTAATATAGGCACTACAAAATCAAAAGTCTGCAGTAGATAGTAGTCAAAGCAAAGCAGTGAAATAGTTTGGTTGTTTTGGATATAAGCAGGAAGGAGGGTTGGGGTTGGTCTGAAGGGCAGAGAGAATGCACCCCTGAGACATGTCATCAGATAGTATTCCAGTCAGTATTTATTGCTTGGAGATGGCAACCCAGGGTTTCCAGATGTCCTATTTTTTTCAAATAAATCATAATCCATATACTTGTAAGAAGCACATTGAAGTTGTATTTTTTGAGTAAATTACTTTATTTATTAAAGAATCTGGTTAGTAAAATTGTATGTGTTTTATAGGTACAGTTTCCTCCCTGTTAAAATGTATTTTACTATATCACACCCATGCCAAAAATATCAATCTCCTTCTGCCTGAGTTTGACAGCCCCATCTACATTTTTCCTAACAGCTGCATAGTATAACAAAAACTAAGATAATCAGTTTTTGTTAAACATTTGTGATCAGTTTTTATGCGAACTTTATTTTTATTTGAGAGTATATTTGTTAAGAACACTTGTGATTGATTTCTGTGTTGAGAGTTCTGTGTTGATTCTCCTAAAGTACTAAATCATAAAAGAACGTCCCTGTGATCACTCAGAGAGCTTGCTGTGTATCTCTGCCACTAGAACACAATGCAACTCTGCTGAATTTAGCAGAGTTGTTGGCCATTACACAACTTAAAAATTCCAGAGAAGGAATCCTTGAGTTTTTGTGCTTCTTAGAATACTACTACCATATTTTTGTTATCAATGTTAATTTTGGCTCAAATACTTGTTTTGAATCTTTCTAAACTCCCAAGATTCCTAAATTCTGTGCTTACAAGACACGAAGATGCTACATGCAAGTGTTTACTGTATCTCCTCTACTTATTAGCATGATTCATGATGCTGGTGGCAGAAGAAACAAGATTTCCAACAGAGTGTATCCATGCTGATTTGTAATCAAGTGCCTTTTGACTCCAATATGGCATCAATTTGTGCATACAATCACTTTCTGCTTCCAGATTTCTTTGCAATCACTGTTAAGGAACTTGACTTGTGCCTAGGCCTGGGCCTAACTAATTCTCAGACATGGTTTAGTATTTGGTAAGTAACTTATCTCCAAGTCTTAGGTTTACCCCTTTTAATGGGGGATTGAAATAATACTCATTCACAGGGTAAGTGTGAACATACACAAGAATGGAGAAACCTCATTTAGAGAAAGTTTGATGGGTGTTTAAGTCGTGAAAGAGTCTAACAAAAACTTTCCACCTTGTATTCCATGCCAGAATTGCTGCTTCTCCTGGTCCTTTATGGCTTTCCAGTACTTCAGCCTCTATAGGGAAGCTCTGCCAATTGAATCTGCATTGGGTGTGTAGAGTCTGGAGGCTAAACTATGCAAAGTGTTTCAACTCTGCTTGAGAAGACAGTTCCATAGATGAAAAGAAAGTGTTGGCAGGGATGGCTTATTGAACTACTGAAATTTAGAATAGATCCTCTCTCCAGCCCACACCCAATTTGACTTCCCACCAAGGCACTATGCTGAGAATCTGGAGGCCTGTTTTGTTTTTTTTGCATTTCCTCTTTCAGTTCTTTGAGCAAGCCATTATTACTTCTCTGAACTTTAGTATCCTTATTGCCAAATGCCAACAAAGAGTCTTTATTCTATCCGCTTTCCAGGGAATTTGGACACTGAACACCTTGTATCAACATAAAACATTATTATCGCTATAATCGAATGCTTGGTATAATTGCATTTTAGTGTTTTATTTCACTCCGGAAGACGCCTCCCTCCTCTTTATCTTTAAAAATTTGATTGGAGAAAATAAACCTAATGGAGCAAATCTCTCAGGATATAATTTCTAGTGCTGTGACTCTTGGACATTCTCGCTATTGGAGAGCAGGGAGGACTTCATGGTGTCCCTGAAAGAGTAATTTAGGCTGCGAAGTGTTTTGCTTGCTGAGCTGTCTCTGAATCACATTCCTGGATGCTCCCTTCATCAGTGGGCGACTTGGGACTTTGTTTTAGAAACAAGGTTTTTGTGTCGATTGCACTTCCTCAGTCTTTCTCTTATTGTCTAGGCCTGACATTATTTGCATGAAACCAGATATTTGATTTCAAGAACATCTGTTCTCACAATTCATTTCCCACCTGAATCAATGCTCTTCCGCCTGGGCTGCCAGCGGCTGCTTGGCTCAGCAGTTCTCCAGTTACTGCGTGTGCATGAATACAAACAAGCTTGCCTGGTCACCCAGCCCCAGGGGAAGATGTGGGGAGTGTGCAAACCTCAGGGAAGAACTATTCCGTGGAAAAAGGACTTTTGCACATGCGTAGGGCAGCTTGTTTCCTTTCGCTCTGTATGCAGAATCCACTTCAAGAGATTTCAGAAGAGTATTTGGCAGTAGGGCAGCTGATCATTGACCTCCAACACAAAGGAAAGAAATATTCCACCACGTTTTTTTTCAGATGGGCATATGCACTCTGAACCTCCAGTGCTTGAATGATTTTGCTGTTTCAGTGAGTTATATTGTAAATGCGGTGCACTTCCCGCCTCCCAAATTAGAAGCAAGAGAAATTTATTGAGTAAGTGCATGCCAGGCTTTGATTTTCTGTCCTTTAAATGGAAAGTCAAAGACTGGTACCTAACACAAACACCCAAACTGTATTAAACTCAGAGATGCTTCAGCGGGGTTCGTGAGGGCAAGTTGCTTTTTGCTGGGAACTTGTGCCCCTGGTGAACCAATAAGCAAGGAAGCAACAGATCCTGGATAGGAAACTTAAAAGGGAGTCGTGGTGACAGGACTAGAGAGAACCCCCCACCCTGCCCCCCAGGATAACTCCTGCATAACTCCAGAACCTGAACTGAATCCCCATAGTGATGGGAAATTGTGAAGGTTAGAGGCAGGGAATGGGTGCCCAGGTATGTCTTTCAAAAGATCTTGCAGAATGCTGGGAATGAATAGTGAAGAGGTTCCACACGCACCCCGAGATCCTGCACCCTCCCTTCCTGCCTTTCAAGATTGCTCTGCTTGCTCTTGAGCTTCTGATTGGTGCTGGGGTTGCCTAGCTGTTTCTGTCGAGACCTTTAAGTCACACTTGGTTCTTCTTCCACCACAAGCAGAAACTCCTTTCCGGTTGTTCAGTGCGCTCCGGAGTTGTTGACAGTCCTGCCTGTGCTGGGGATCATTACCTTCTTGTTTCATTCATCTTTGTGTTTCCCAGAAAACAGCTCACCAAGACGGGGGTGCTATATGCTGGTCTAGCAATTGTGTGTGTCATTTGAAAACACTTGTTGAATGAATTACTGGAAAATGGGAGGAGCTAGGGAGGGAAGTTTTGTGAGTTGGACCTGGAGAAGGTTTTTGATAGGCTGTGTGGCTCGTAATCCATAAGCTTGCTATGAGTAAAAGCATCTCAGTCAATATATAGATGAAAAGGTTAGGATTCGGAGGTCATTTGAATAAATTAAAGGAAAAACATCCTTGAGCAGGGATGGCAAACTATGACCCAATGGTCAGATTCGACCCACCACCTATTTTGTCAATGAAGTTTTAATGCAACACAGCTATAATTTGTACTATCTTAGTGTTTTTGGCAATCCAGGGCAGAATTGCATAGCGGTGATAGAAACCAAATGGCCTATAGCACATACAATATTTTCTGTGACTTGAAAAGATTTTCCCACCTGAATGATAGTGGAGCAGCATCATTGAGAATGGTATCCTAAACATCACCTGCATGCACTGGGTTGAAGGACTATTTCTGGTTGACATGCATGCACTGGGTTGAAAGAAGGGAGTCCTAAAGTGTTCCCCTATGAGAAGCTATCCTGAATTCGATTTTGCAACCAGAATTCCAAATCAAATTAAGCATATTAAAGAAGTTGGGGTAGAATATTTTGGCAAATGTAATATAAATTTAGAGAAAACCCTATGGAAACTTGACCCATTTGAGAGTTGTATTTATTTGTGGAGCTGGATTCTGTCAGCCTCTTGCTCTCTTCATCCTTATGCTTGCCTATAGAGGACTTTGTTTTTTTGTTACAAATGCACTTACACTGCAAGGCAGAGAAAGTGTCACCAGTTTGCTCTGAATGATGAGATACATTGGACTTTCAGTGATAAGAGTTTAAGCACAGGTCTCTGATGGTGTTCGGATTCTGTGTCCAACCCCTGGACCACTCACAAGGCTGGGCCTGAGATATACAAAGAATGGGCCAACATTGTTGGTGTACTGGCCTCAGAGGTGATGAGCAGAATATTCACTAGAATATGGGCCCATTGTGAAAACTCATTTAAAGATCTCTTCAAGCTTGTGTTCATTATATCTAGCTATTCATAGAATTGATGGGCGGGCTCAGTGGATCAAAGCAATTACAGATATGCTGGTTACAACAAAACGCAATTAAAATGATATCCATTTGGTTTTGAGGTTCTAGAAAGTGAATAATTGAATGTTAGTACACTTGCTGTTACACAACTATTATCATAATATAATTCTAGAATATTTATATCAGCTAGAAAAGACTCCTTTAAACTTTTTTGTTCCTCCCCAGAGTAGGAACACCTGAAGAATCTACCGCCAGTGCTCATCAATACACTAGCTCAGCTCTTCACACGCTACCTGTCTGAATGCAAGGTGCCCTCCCAATGGAAAACTAGCAGGACAGTTCTACTGTTCAAGAAAGGAGACATTCATGACATTGGCAACTATTGCCCCATCTGCCTGTTGTCAATCATCTACAAGCTGTTCACTCGAGTCATCCTAAACAGGACTGGCAGAACACTAGATGAAGGACAACCATGCAAGCAAGCTGGCTTCCGGAAAGGATTCAGCACAATCGACCATATCCACATGGTAACCATGCTCATTGAGGTTTGTAGAGAGTTCAAGATGCCGCTCTGTCTCAAGGTTCATTGATTTAAAGAAAGCCTTTGATTCTGTGGAGACTGAAGCAGTCATCGAAGCCCTAGCCAAACAGAGCATTCAAACCCAATACATCAAGATCCTTTGTTAGCTGTATTACAGATTCACTACCAGGATCTCACCATTCTACAAGGAAGTGATCATTGATGTCAAAAGAGGGGTTCGACAGGGTGATGCCATTTCACCAAAACTCTTCAGTGCCACCCTCGAGAACATCATGCAACAATTAGAATGGGAAGGAATGGGAGTGAAGATTAGAGGGGTCGGTAACTACACCACCTCTGCTTCACTGATGACATCATTCTAATAACACCAAACATTAGCCAAGCAGCACAAATGCTGGCTGACTTCGACCGAGAATGTGGAAAGATAGGTCTACAGCTGAATCTGAAAAAAACTATGTTCATGAAAATGAGGCTAGTTCTTGAGGCCCATTCACTCTCAATGGAACAAACATCTATGAATGCAGCAGTGTACCTAGGTCAAGAAGTCAACATGATGAACGACCTAAAACCTGAGCTGCACAGGAGGAAGAGAGTGGCATGGAATGCTATCAAAAGCATTGAAGAAATAGCTAAAAAGGACAAAGAGCCTCCAGCTCCGGGCACATCTCTTCGACTCCACTGTTCTTCCTGCATTAACATATGCCTCAGAGACCTGGACCCTATGAAAGCAGGATGAGCCTGGGCCCCACGAAAGCGGGTCTCCCAGAGAGAAATCGAAAGAGCTATGCCTGGAATATCATGCCTCACTCAAGTGAGAGAAGGAATCCAGAGTTCCGACCTCTGTCACTGTTCCAGAGTCAGGGACGCTGTCTAGTTTGCCAAGGCATCGAAAATCAGATGGGCTGGACATGTAATGTGATTTGGATACTACCGCTGGACTAGAGCCGTTACTGACTGAATCCCATGGCAATATCAAAAGATCACGTGGCCACCCGCCTACAAGATGATCAGACTTCTTCGTCAAGACCCTGAAGGAACGGTTTGAGGCTCTTCATATTCTTCAAGCAACCAAATGCCATTGGGCTACATTGGCACGTAATAGGTTCAAATGGAAATGTTACTGGTGCCCGCTCGAGCAAATTGATGAATAATGGGATTCAAGTGATCAAGTGACCCCAGAGTAGGCGATTACAGTTCTAGTTTATTTATTTATTAAACTCATGATTATCAATTAGATCTGCTTCCTCCCTTTTTTTGCATTCATTCAAATATTATCTTTAATGTATACAGGGTAGAGAACTTTCTGTTTTGTACATTTCTGTGGGAGAGCAAATTAATTCTATATCTCATAAAATTGTTTGCTGTTATTATTGATTTACAATATCTCATTATGTTTGCTGTTACCATTGGTTTGCAATACTACAGAATTTTATTTTTTAAAATTTATTAAATCACTGTGAGATATACAGTTACAAAAGTGCTCATATTTGGGTTTCAGTCATATTTGGGTTTGGTGTGCCAGCACCCATCCCTCCACCAGTGCCCATTTCCCATTTGACCCCTCTGGCTACCTCAATTTTGTTTACATGTTAACTGATTTATTTTTATTTTGTTTATCTGTTCATATGCTCTGTTTTCAGATACTGTGCACAAATGTAAATGCAATGATCCAATATCTGTCTTTCCCTTGACGTATTACACTTTGTATAATACCCTTGAGTTCAGTCTTGCTGCAAATGGAAAATTTCACCTTCATTTAAATAGGATAACCATAATTTTAGTTTTTCTGTGTGGATTTTCCTTTTATGGAAATTTCATATAAATGGAACCGTAGGATATATGTCTGACTTCTTTGATTTGGTATTCTGAGGTTCCTGTATATTGTAGCATGTATCAGAATTTTATTTCTACTTATTAGAATAGTATCTATACACCATACTTTGTTTATTTCTTTATCAGTTGATGAGCATTTCAGTTGTTTGCAGTTTTTCACTAATTGAATTATGCTGCTGAGTACATTTACCTGCAACATCTGTATGGAGAAATGTCTTGTGATTTCTTTTCAATAAATGCCTCTGAGTCTTCTTAAATTCCTATTTTTTGTAGTTTAAAAAATATTTAGGTTCAGTTTCAAGCTGAGGCTAAAACAACTTTAAATTTAATTAGAAAGTTAATATTTGGATTCACTGTGGAATTTAGTAAATGAATATATTCATCCTCGTTTCTGGTTCATGGTTTATTTTTGTTCCTTCCCAAATGGCCATTAAAAATCTGTAACAGATTCCGAGCTGGAAATGAAGACAGATTAGTGTACACAGAATGATAGGTTTATGGAGGGAGAAAACTGATCTCTGTATTAAACTCATTGCAATTAAATTACCATCTCTCCTTCATCCTCCAGTTCACATTCCCTTACACATTTTTAGATGTAGATTGTCATTCATTTCATAAGCCTCCTGCCGTCACTTCTGTAACAATGCCACGAATGGTGGCTTTGGAGACCACCCGGGTCGGGTATCAGGATGTATGTATGAGATGGGAGTCAGTATTCAGGAGTATCCTTTGGCTGCAAGGTTATGCCATCTCCCTCTGGGAGGTCAATGATTCCACTGGTGAATAAGAGCTGGCAAGAACAGAATCTTTCTTTGATTTTCTGACCTTTAGTCATTGATCTCATTTTAATTCATTTTAAGGGAAATTTCTATATGGTAAAAATGTAATTACAGCTAAAATCACAATTGTAAAATTTTCATCTATATCCCATTTTGTTTTAACTTGAGGAATATGCAATATAATCGTAATATGTAACTGCTTCTTATTTGTGTTCCAGGATAGCAAGATCAATATTTTATGAGCACTGTTTGGTAACTGTAAGATTCCCTGATATACTGGTTCATGTTTGACCTATAGAATGTTGAAAATCTCTCTCATGGTGAAATTTCCTCAATGTTTTCCTATGTACTCTCCCTCCAGGCATATTACCCATAAAGTGAGAAAGATTAAATGAGCTTTATGGGTAAGGAGGGATCTTTGTGCGTGTTGAAATTTCTTCTGTCTTAGACCTATGAATATTCAGCCCATCTTCTCCTTGAGAATTCCTAGTATCTTTACATTCCAAGCATAAGAACTGGCTTTGCCAGACTTTTTTCCAGTGGGCTTCTCTTTCTTTTCCAGAATAGTTCAGTGAATGTCCAAAGTTACCCAATATTTACCTGTAAATTAGGGTAGAAGAGGTTAAAACAGTAATAATCCAGTGCTTCTGGTCATGAAACGTGAGATTCCAAGCTACAGTATTATAGAATTCATTAATCCCAGGTATCAAGAATATGCTACCTGCACGGCAGAGCCTGGCAAGCTACCCGTGTTGTATTTGATATGTCAAATACCAGTAACAATTATAGACCTCATTCTGGAATGGATTGAGGCTTTTATGTTCCTGGAGCAAACAGATGCCCTTGGGCTCTACTGGCATGAGACAGGACATATGGAGATGTTACTGGGGCCCGCTTGAGCAAATCGATGATGAACGGGAAGACAGTGACAGTGATCAGGATGTGAGGACAATCCCTCGTCTTAGAGCCTCTAGGCTCTTGAAGCTCAGAATCCTTCATGGCCTTAAAGTCAAACTAAGTACATTATCTTCTTCCCCACCACCTCCTGTGAAGGAGGCATGGCAAAAAGTACTTTGAAAAATTGAAGAAGACACAATTGAGGTGATTCATGTCAGCTGACTCTGACTCCACACTTCCCTCTTTTTAAGATTGCTCATCCAGATCCCAAATTCTATTTTTACTTTTACTTGCAAAAGTTGGGGAACAGGGAGAGGGACAGATAGAACATTTAAATCAATTCTAGTCTGCCCCTGGTGCTTTTCCCCCTGACTCTAAGATTCAAGATGAGCATAATGTTTCTGTATGCAAGATCGTCTCTGTTCCCTTCCACTTGGCATTTGCATGAAATCCTAAGATTATATATATAAGTATGTATACCACTAATGTCACGACCACCCAGATAAGCCAGCCTAGTTAAAACATTCAAAATGATTCTATTATGCTTTATTCCTAGATAACTTTCCTAAGAGAGTCACACATCTATGCACTCTCAAAGATGTGATGTCAATCAAGGGGATGAGAATTGGTTTTAGGAGAAGGTAGGAAAAAGCTCTCAGCTATTGTGATTTGTATCCTTCTGAAGGACCAATGTTGCATAAATTGATGTATGCAATTGATGTGTGATACACCTTTGTATCATAGATGTGTGATATTCACATTTACTGTGAAGGGTGGTGTTTAAGGAAGAAAAATTTCTATAAAGTTTCCTAGCAGGAAGTGAGAGAAGTGATAAACAAAAAAAGACTAAGCCTGTGTTATTACTTTGAATCTATAACTTGATTTATTTTGCCTGTACTTGAGTATTTGTGGTTGGATTTGGGGCATGTTAATAACTGACTTTTAACAACATATTATTATAAACTTTAGTAATGTTGTTGTATGTCTCAATTGTTTATTCATTTTATGGCTGAATTATTTCATTGCATACATGTATGACAATTTGTACATCTGATCATCCTTTGATACATACATACACACACACACACACACACATATATATATATATATAGTTTCCAGTTTCGAGTGTTTTTGATATTGTAACTATCATAAACGTTTTCATACATGTATTTTTTGTGGACATATGTTTTCATTTCAATTGGATAAATGCCCAGAAGTGAAGGTGTTGAATCACTGAGTAAGCATATGCTAAACTGATGCATATGTTCAATATTGACAGTTTCCAAAGTGGTTGTACCAATTTACATCCCCAGCAACATAAATATGAGGTAACTTTAATTGATCCATATATTCCTAATACTTTGTATTTTTCAGTCTTTTTGATTAGTCGTTCTGGAGGATATATATTGGCTCTATCACTGTGATTATTTCACAAGTCTATTGACTGGATATTCCTTTCTGTGCAGTGTCTTTTCAAGACTTTTGCCTGTTTTCAGCTGCTGGTCTTTTTCTTATTGGATTGCCAGATACTTGTTTTGAGAATAACTTCTTCCTGTACATGGTTCATTTTTAATTATATTGATGTTTGCTTCGGTAAATACAGTTTTTAACTGGTCAATGCACAATTTTGTAGTGTTATTCAGGAAATATTTACCTATGTTAGTGTGATAAGAATTTTATCCTATGTCATATTAATTTTGACATTGCAATTAAGCTTAATTTTGAATTAATACTTAGGTGTGGCACAAGTAGAGGCAACAATTATTTCCTTTATAGATATATAATTACTAACAAATTTCTTTTGATAAGAATGTAAACGCTCCTCCTTTACATTGTAGTTCTGTTTTTATGTGACTTTGTACATATTTCTTTCTGAACCCTACTTCATTGGTTCACTTGTCTATGCTTGCAATAAAATAACACTAATAGGTATTTAAAGAAGTTTTATAATGAAAGGGTCAGATAGTATAGGCTTGTGCATTTAGCTTTGCATGTGAACAGACCAGGTTTGACCTTAGACACCCTGTTTGGTCCCTTTATCCCTGTCAGGAATGATCCCAGAGCACAGAATCAGGAATAAGCACTGAGAACGTCTGAGTGTGTCTCCTACCTCAAACAACTCCCCCCCAAACCAAGAACAGAAGTCTTATAATTAGGTAATATAAGATATCCAAATTTCTTTAGAATGATTTATTGTGGAAATGATTATTATGCATTTCCCATAATAATATAACAAATAAATATATGAAATTCTACAAAGAATAAGATTGTGACTAAAAGCAATTACATTTAAAATATATTTTAGTTATCATGATTTACAACTTTACGCTTATTGTCAATGTTAGTACATGTACACAACATCCCAACACTACACTAGCCACCATAGTGTGCATTTTGCTCCTGCATTATCTCAGGGTCTCCTCCCACAATCCCCATTGTTGACTCCTATCTCCAGCCCCACATCTCACTGCTCTTGGTAACCTTTTTTTTGTGCTTAAGTTCATCTAAAATGAATTAAATTTGTCTATCAGAATATGATTGTTGCTTTTGACCATTTTTTGTTTCCATTCTATGAGCTTTTATGTTACGTATGTGAAAGAGATCATTCTTCATGTCTCTCTCCTGACTGACTTCTTTCAGCAGGACTTTATCAAGTTCTATCCATGTAGCAGCAACTTTCATGATTTTGTCTCTTTATTTAATAGCAAAGAAGCATTTAACTGTGCATATACATAATGCCATATTTAATACTATAGTTTATCTAGTCATCTGTTATTGGACATTTGGCTTGTTCCCAGACTGTAGCTATTGTGAATAGTATTGCAGTGAACAAAAGAGCCCAAATGTCTTTTGTGACTAGAGGTTTGGGTCACTGGGGTAGATATCCCAGAAATGTGATCGTTGGGAGGTCATATACAAGCTCAATTCTTAGTTTTTTGGTGGGTGTCCATATAGTTTTCAAAAAAAAGATTAAACCAGTCAATGTTCCTACTAACAATGAATGAGGGTTCAATTTTCCACACATCATGCCAACACTGATTGTTTTATTCTTTATGATGTGTGTCAATATCAGTATGAGGTGATGTCTTATTTGGATTTGGATTTCCTTGATGATCAGTTATTCAGAACATTTTTTCATATGCCTCTTGGCCATCTGTAGGTTTTGAGAAAATTTCTGTTCATTTCTTATCCCCATTTTTTAAATGGACTTGTTTGCTTTATCCTTGTTAAGATATCCAAGGTATATAAACCAATGCTTTATATATCTTGGAAATAAAAAAATGCTTTATATACCTTGGAAATTAAAAACCAATGCTTTATATATCTTGAAAATTAACCCTTTATCAGGTGGATGGTAGGAAAATATTTTCTCCAGTCTGTACAGTGTCTTTTTATTCTGGTAAAAATCTGCACATTTATTTGGAGGAAATTGAATCTCATTTCAGTAGCATGATATTTTTCTTTTCTCATTTAGTTCTTTAATTTCTCTTGACAATTTTTTTTTGCTCAACATAGGACATTTTTAACATTTTTCTTAGATATTTTATATTTTAAATGCTGTTATAAATTGTACTTTAAAATATTTAATTTCCCCTCAATTTCTTGATCATATCTGCTAATAAAGTTGTTTTTATTTACTGATTTCACTCATGCAACATTACTAAATTTATTACTTATCATTACGTACTCAGACATAGCCTGAGTTGAGACTCTTTTGCTTGTTTTTTTGCCACTCCCAGTTGTGACCAGAGCTTACTCCTGACTGTGTACTCATGAAGTACTCCTGGTGCTACTCTGGGGACCATATGGGATGCCAAAGATGGAACCCATGTTGATATATGACAGGCAGTGAACTACCTGCTGTACCATCACTTGGCAGTTGAGATATTTTTGGGGGTGGGGGTTTGGGCCATTCCCAGCAATGCTCACAGGTTATTCCTGGCTCTGTACTCAGAGGTTACTCCTGGTTGGGTCCTGGAGGATCTTCTGGGATGTCAGGGATAGAACCCCTGTTGGTCAAATGCAAGGCTAACACTCTACCTGCTTTACTATCATTCCGGCCCTGCTTAAGACTTTATTTAAAAATATACTCAGTTATGTCAGTAGCACAGAGTTGTGTTTATACCTGTTCTTTTATAATTTTATAATATTAATGTCTTTTCGTTGCTTTATTGCAGTAGCTAGGGCTTTATTCTAAATACACATGTCAATAGAGTATTTCTTTACATTTCTTCCAGTATGAGAAGGAATGTTTTGCTATTTCATCTTTAGTAGGTGAAAAGTTTAAACATTTACTTAGATATAATTTACCATTTGAAGTACACAGTTCAAAGAGTTTGGCCATTGCTCATATTTGTGAAATGGTACTATAATCTACAGGATAACCTTTGACTATATATGATGATAGAACTTTAGAAATGATTCCTAGTAGAGCTAATCTATGTAAATTGAATGTAGATGGGACCTGTAAATATGAGAACTCATTCCCTTGTTACATAACAAAACAAAAACATTCATTGAGTTTGTATTTAGTCATGAGTGAATTCCTTATTTTTCCAACCAGAAACAGCAGGAGACACCAATGACATTTTAACTAGAAAGACATTTAACCTCATATGTCTTTATGAATGGAAATGTTACTGGTGCCCGCTCGAGCAAATTGATGAATAACGGGATTCAAGTGATTAAGTGATCAAGTCTTTATGAACTTGAAGACAAGAGGCCACTGGAACAGGAACTGGAGATGGTCATCAAAAGTTTAGCATGACCTCTGAAATCAGAGATCTCAGGATCAGACACTTCAACAAGAATTAGCTTGGAAGCAATTCTTTTGCAGAAATTCCAGACAAAAGTCCAACTTTTGCCTAGCTTTGATCTTGTAAAACAGTAAGCAGAGTACCTAGTGATGTCCTCTTGGGCTTCTGAGACCTATATCTGAGAGACCTTAAATGGATGATTTTAAGCTTTTTTATATTTATAGTAATTTTTTATATTATACAACAACAACAAAGCACGAATAGAGTTTGGTCCTGGACGTAGATTCTGTTTAACAAATACTTAGCTATTGAAGTGGTCTTGGAATCCAGGAGGTGTGGGAGAAATTTGAGTAGCACAATGGGGGAAAAGATTACCTTGAAAAAAACTTTTAGTAAAAATATTACATAGTAACAGACACGGATACATCTAGGGCATAGAACAACCTGAGAATTTTGTTCTTGAAAACCTGAGAAAAGGGACTAGCACAGGGGGACCAAAAAACTGCACAGTGTTAGCCCCCTCAGTTGTGTGAAAAGAAGAGCTTCTAGTGATGGACTTAGATATTGAGCTGTGAAGACTCTGCCAGCAAAGTGTTGGTTGTGCAGCCTAGTACTTCTGCTGCAAGTAAAGTAAGGGAGGCAAACATGGAATGAACTATTGAACTAAAAGGAGCAAAGCCATTGGGATATTGTCAATATACCCAGATGGCAAAACATGCCACACTTAGAAATGTCTGTGGAAAATATGACACAGAGAAATGGTTGGGGTGAAGTTTTGCAAACCAGCTGAAATCTTAAAGATAAGGGTAGCAGCATGTTCGGTGACATGAAATCTTTCCAAGAGACTTTATATAGGAAACAATCCAGAGGACTGAACCCTTTGGAACATTAGTCCTGAGGGAACTCAGGTAAAGTCAAAAATCCCACCTGTGAAGTACAGTTTGCTTTACCTGTAGAATTTGGTACTGCTCGTGAGCCTGTGATTAGCAGAATCAGCATTCGGGACCCTGTGCTGTCTGATGGTACAATGAGTTTTAAAACAGGAAGTTTATTCAGCCACCCCTAATTTAATCATACGATCCTTGCAGGCAGACAAGTTTTTCTTGCTGGTGAAGAGGCAGGGAGGAAATCAGCATGAGCATTTGTTCAACATGGTCTTCTGCCTTTGGAGGGAAGGGAACTGGGAGCCACTGGAGAAGAGAGGACTATAACCATGGAGAACTGGGTTCCCCAACTAAGCCTTTTATATATTGTGTATATAAATACTCTGACAGACAAGCATTGCAACTATTTTCTGTGATTTGACTTTCTGTCTTCTTAATGTTTTTAAAGAGAAAATTTAATGAACTGGTTTTGCTTTTTATGATTCATGTTTTTTTTACAGTTCTACTAAGAAAGCTTTCTTGTCCCCACCAAGATTGTAAACATTTTTTCTTTCATTTTCCTCTAGGACTTTTTATAGTTTACATTTTTTTGGCACCATTTATAAAATTATAAAACAGTACTAAAAGAAATAAAAAGATGACATGAGGAAATGGAAATGCATCCCCCATTCAAGGACTGGAAAGATTAGTGTTGTCAAAGTAGCAATCTAAATATGTATTTATTTCTCTATTGAATTTCCTTGACATCTTTGATGAAAACTAGCCACGTATGTATTTGTACATCTGTTTCTGGATTCTAGTGTTGTTTTTGGATTATACACATTCATATATTCATATTTTATTTGGCAGATACTACCCTGTCTTGATTACGGTAATGTAATAATAAACTCAAGTTTTTCACTTCAACTTTAGAACCTTCAACTTTGTTTTTTCAACAATTGCTTGGGTGGTTGGGTAATTGGCTCATTTTTCCATTTTCCATAAGAAAGCCTGTTATAATACTGATTGAGTTAACATGGAATCTCTAGATTAAGGGATGGCAGACATATTTATAATTTTGAGTCAGGAGTTGATATAAATACTGTTAGAAAATATCTGGAATATTTGGATTAGATATTTCAATAGATACAATGATGTTTTCAATGGTTTCCTAAACTGTAAGGGTGATTTTAAATAAAACATATTTGAACAACTAGCACGTAAGTTCTTTTTATAAACCTCTCCCATTATGGTACAAGAAGAATGTTTGGTAGTACTAAAATAACTTAATTCATTCTAAACTACATTTGGTCTGTTACGGCAATTATAGCTACTCAACTATAGGTGACTCTACTTATTTTATAAGACTCTTTAAACAAAGTTTAGGGGGTCCTAAGGTCACTCCAGGGGGTACTTGGCAAAATGCATCACAGGGTTCGATGCTGCTCAGGGTCCATCCATTCTGGGGGCCACCAGGGCTATACCCTGTAGTGCTTGGGTAGCAAATGTCTTGCCTTGGATAGAGTTCAGAGTCTTGTTCGTGAAAGCCATTTACTCTTGGCCCCTGACATATCTCCCTGGCCCTTGGATCTCCTTTTTAAAGACAGTATATTCAATAACTAAGTCTCAGAAGCTGAAGTGATTTCAAAATCTCATAGTCATTAAAAAATCATCATCAGAGTTTGCAAAAATATTATTTTTTTTGCAGAGAGATTTTGTTAAATAACTTAAGGATGAAATTGGATATTGAATTGTGCAAAGTATACAATAGTTCTGCTAATTAGCTAAGCTTAGAGCTTAAATGCTAAGGACGTAGTTAATCTGTAGGACAATCTCACTATCAAAGCGATCCATTACATCAACTGGACACTGTTCCTTTGAAGGAGATCAATAGTGTGGCCAAGAGCCAATTTCTCTTGCTGCTGTATGCAAGGTTAAAGGTATGAGTTTTTCCAATTATAAACTTTACTGAGATAATTGATTCTAAGAGTGATCCGTACGAAGCTTTGTTTCATGTTTCAGGGCTTTGTGGAGTTAAAGTAATTACCACAAGCCCACAGCAAACATTATACTCAATGTTGAAAAACTTAAATCATTGCTTTAAGATCAGGCACAAGATAAGGTTTCCCACTCTCACCACTACTTCTAAATATAGTATTGGCATTCCTTGCCATAGCAATTAGGCAAGAAAGAGATCTTAAGGGCATCCAGATAGAAAAGAAGTCAAATTCCAACTCACTGATTGTGGATGATATACTACTATAGACCTGAAAACCCTAAAGACTCCACAGTAAAGCTACTGGAATCAATAGACTTATATAGTAAAGTAGAAGGCTAAAAAATCAACATGCAGAATCATGACTTTTCTACATGCAAATAATGAAATACAGGAGTAATCTCTGAGTTCAGGGCCAATAGTAATCCATGAACACTACTGGGTATGTCTCTCTGCACCCACAAATAGAAGAGAGAGAAATTGAAACAAAGTACCATTCACAATTGTGCCTCAGAAAATCAAGTAGTTAGGAATCAGCTTAGCAATAGAGATAAAAGACCTATACAAAGAAACTATAAAATAGTATTAAAGGAAATAAAAGACAACATAATAATATGGAAACACATTCCCTGTTCAAGGATTGGAAAGATTAGCATTGTCAATATAGCAATCTAAACCAAAGCTTTTATACATATTCCATGCAGTTTCTATATAAATATCCATAATATTTTTATTTTTTAAAAATTTGTTATTATACCACTGTGAGACATATAATTACAAAAGTGTTCATAATTGGTTCTTGGTAATACAGTATACCAGCACCCATCCCTCCTCTAGTGCCCCATTCCCACCACCAATGTACCCATACCCCCTTCCACCCCCCATATGCCTCAATAGCAGGTACCCCCCTCTTTTCTCTCTTTTCTGACTCTCTCTCGCATCTCACTCCCTCTTCTTTTACACACTGTGGCTATCCCTGCAGGGTTTATCATGTAAGTTTATCATGTAGGGTTTATCATGTAAGTCTCTTTGTGTATATTCAATGGTGAGTTCTAGTCTGACATTACCATTTCCCCACACTTAGTAAAATACTGGTATATATTTATATCCCATTAATTAATGCTGTAATTCTATATCTGTCCTTTTCCTTCTGACTAATTTCACTCAGCATGATAGTCTCCATGTCCATCCATTTGCAGGTAAATTTCATAATTTCGTCTTTTCTGAGAGCTGCATAGTATTCCACTGTGTAGATACAGCACAGTTTCTTTAGCCAGTCCTCTGTTCTCGGGCATTTAGGTTTTTTCCAGATTCTAGCTATAGTGAATAGTGCAGCGATGAATAAAGAAGTACAGATAGTCTTTCTGTTATCAATAACGTTTTTAAAGAAAGATAAAAACTGTTGAAATTTATATGGGGTAGTAATTAAAGAATACAAACCCAACTTAATTGAACAACAAAATTTTTAGTAAGCCAAACAATATGATCCTAGAAGGACAGACTCTTAGATCAATGGAATAGAACTGATGGTCCAGAGAGAGATCCTCAGGTAGGAGGACAGTTAATCTTTGATAAGGGATCAAAAAGTGTGAGTAGAAAAGGAATGCCTCTTCAACAAATGATGGGAAAATTGGAATTATGATCCCTTTCCTAACATTAAGCACAAAAAGCCAAATCAAAATGGATTAAAGAACTCGATTTTGGACCTGAACCCATAAATTATATTGAGGAAAACATAGGCAGAACACTTCTCCAAGACAATGAAGCCAGAGGTACCTTCAAAGATTCAATGCTATTGACCAAACAAGTGGAAGCAAAGATAAACAAATGGTACAGCATCAAACTATAAAGCCTCTTAACTGCCTACAAAATGATTAGAATAAAAGACTCCAAGAGATGGGAGAAAATAGTATCCACCAAACATCTGACATAGCATTAATATCTAAGGTACATAAAGCACTGGTAAAACTTTATAAAAAAATACCATAAAAATGGTGGAAGAGATAAAGATAAACTTCCTCCAAGAAAACATATTGATGACCCAAAGCCTATGAAAAAGAACACTGCATCATTTATCATCAGCAAATGCAAACCAAACAACAATGAGATATCATCTCACACAAGAAAGACTGGCACACATCACCAATATTGGCATGGACGTGAGAAAAAAAAGGATCCTTATTTACTGCTGGTGGGAATGTTGACTGTTCCAGCCCTTCTGGAAAATAGTATGTACACTTCTAAAAAAAATTCACACCAAGTATTGGGTTTTCATATAACTCAGCAGTTCAACTTCTTGGCGTCTATCCAAGGGGTCCCAAAACTCTATTCATAAAAGACATTTAAATACATTTGCACTTTTCTGGTCATTGCAGCATGATTCACGATAGAAAAAAAATCTGGAAACAACTTTGGTGACCCAGCAAATTAAATAAGGAATAATGGTGCAGGTAAAAAATGGAATACTACTTAGCTGCAAGACAGATGAAATAATAAAATTTGCGACTAAATGACTGGAAGTGGAGAGAAAGAATCATGTCGAGAGAAGTTACTAATAGGGAGTGGGACAGACACAGCATTATCTCTCTCCTATGTTAGATATGAAGAGACAGAGCAGGGGTTAACAAATGTACAAAGGCAAGAGAAACTGAAGACTGGTTTTCAGTTGGAAGTTTATGACCTGGGAGGGACAAGGGGAAAAGGGATTAGGGAGTGGTGGGACACCAGACAAGGTGGAGGGCAGTGGTTGCTTTGGTGGAGGGGGTGGTGTTGGAATATGCCTAAAATAAAACATTAAAAAATAACAGTACTAAAATGAAAAAGAGCGAAAAAAAAGTTTTCAATAAAAACTTTCAATGAAAAATAAACTAAGCAAAAATTAAGATTTTTTTCTTTGAAAGTTTATTTGTTTGTGCTATCTAGAACAGTTTTAAGAAACTGAATCTGGCATTTTGAAAATTTTTTGCACAGAATCTGGTATTAAGGGATGAAAAAATTCTCATTGGAGAAGTTGCAGTGTCTGCCAGTTTCAATTACATAATCTTTTTCAATCAACTGAAGCATTATTTTTCTGGCTTTTAGAGGTATGGTTAAATCTGACATGCTAATCTGATTAAGAGTTTTGGGTTCATTTCTATGTGACTATTATGAAATATGACAAATATGATCCCTCCCAGCTGGGTCCAAATAGGTTATATGGACCTATGTGCCTTGGAGGACACACACAGGATTTTCATAAAGAATTTTTTGTTTTCCTTTGGCATCACACCTATTAGAAAACTAGCTCCACTTGGAAATATACTGGAATAATATTGTTCAGAGTTAGCCCTCAGAAACACAGGGCTACCGTTTTAAGCAAAAATGATGATTATGTCTGCAAGACGGTTATGCTCAGATGGTTTTGCCCCTGAACGCACTGTACACAATGTTCTAATCCCAGGATTCAGTGCAGTGCTTAGAGCGGTGCTCTGTACATTAGACCACTGAGTCTCATCTAGGGACAATTTTGCTCCCCAAGGACATTTGGCAATGTCAAGAGGGAATTTCTGGTTGTCAAACTAAGTAGAGGAGGAGTGTACTGCTGGCATCTAGTGGGGACATACAGGGATGCTGCTCGTCTTTCACAGTACAGGAAATCACTGAAGAAGGACGTCAGCAAGTTTTACAGACACCCCCACCCTGCAAGATTACTCTGGCAGTTCCCTATGGGGAATTTCACATACTGATCCACACTGCTTGAATTGCATCACAGCCTTCTCACACTTGCCCTTCCCTTTATTGGATCCTAGGAACTTTCCAGTGGCTATTTAAGGATTTTGTTTCATACAAATATAAGACACGTGCCCTAGACCAATATGGCTGCCACACCACTAAGTATATGTTTCATATTTGTGTCCCTCCATATGTCTACTTGCTTACCGCTGTTCTGATGCCTGTCACTTGCTTCCACTGTAGTGGACATGCCATGAGTGGGTGAATAGAGAAATTCTGTAGCTATGGAAGAGCGTTCTGGCAGTGAGTCCCCTATAATTGCAGTAATATGTTATTTTTCATCTTCATGTCTGCCTCATCTCAGCACTATAAGTATATCTGCAGAGTATCTGCCACTATAGAGGTTACCGAAGCCAAGTACATATACATCACCAGAGCCAGTCACCACTCCTGTTTGCCCTGGTTCCAAACCACTCAACTGCAAGATGATACCAGAGGGTTCTAACAGCTGATATCATGCTTGCCAGGACCAAGGCTGAAAAGTTGTAAATTCTATAGATCCTAATAGTGTTAGCTATGAAAGCATCACGTGACTGGATACTGCCACATACCTCGATATTTGTATCCTGAGCTGATAAACATGGACTCGCAAGCTAGCAAAAAATTGTTAAAAATTCTCTGTATTGTTAGAGAGCCAGAATAGAGCACAGCAAATTTAGTGATACCATAAAAATACTAGAACAAAGGATAAGTCCAATAAAAAGTGAGTTAGAATGCAGAAAGAATCAAACTGAAATGTTGGGTTAAAGAATATGACTGAACTGGAGGATTTTAAAAGGGTGTTTCAACACTGACTTGACCAAGCATAAGGAGACAGTGAGCTAGACAACCAACTGAGGTGACTCATTCAGAGAAGCAAAAGGTAAGAAAGGATAAAAGGAATAAAACAAGTCCTTTGAACTAATGGGGCACCTTCTTGAGAAATAATATACTAGTCACAGAAGTCCTAGAAAGAAAATAAAAGGTGAGGGATAGAAATCCAAGCTCTAATAAAAGACACTCTACAGAATGGGAGACAATATGTACACACATACTGATAAGGAACTGATATCCAAATCTACAAAGTGCTCACTAAATGTTCCAACAAAAAATAAAAAGTCCAATGACCCTAACCACAAATGGGGTGAGACATTCCTCAAAGAAGACATACAGATGGAAAACAGGCATATGAAAAGTACTCATGGTCACTCATGATTAGAGAATGCAAATCAAAGCAATAATGAGATACCATCTCATGTCTGTGAGTATGGCACCAACCAATAAAACTTCTGGATATAACCAGTGATGGCGAGATTGTGGTGAGAAAGGAAGTCTCATCCAACCTGGGTGGAAATGTCATTTGGTTCAACTCCTATGGAAAACAATATGGACATTTATCAAAAAATAGGAATGGAACTTGGATATAATCCAGCAATACCACGTCTTGGCATCTATCCCCCAAGCACAAAAACACTGATTTGAGAGGATATGTGCACGTCTATGTTCATTGCTGCACTTAGTACTATGTGATATACAGAAATAGTCTCTATGACCAGCTACAGCTGAATGGATTAAGTTGTGGTATATATTCACAAAGGAATACTCTGCAGCTCTAAGAATGAACAAAATCAAGTGATTTGTAGAGACATGGATGAACTAGAGGATATTATGCGAATGAGTCTTTCAAAATGAAAGGGCAAGATACAGAATGATCTCTCTCATATGTGGGAATTAAAGATGAGGTAGCAACAAAGTTCCAAAGGCAACGTATGGAGGAACTGATCCACATGCTTAAGTTGGAAGGGGGTGAGAAAGGGAAGCTAGGTTCCTTGGAGGAAGGAGATAGATACACTGGTAATGGATGTGGTACTGGAATTATGTCTAAGAGAAACTATTATTAATAGTATTGTAAACCCAAGAAAGTTTTTAAATTTAAAAAAAAGTAAAAAAGAAACCTGAATATACTAATAAATATAATAAAAATAAAAGGAGAGGTGTATAAAGTTAATTTCAAGAAATTGTGACTGAGATTAACCTTAGAGATTTGTACATCCAAATTTGTGAGGCTGATAAACCTGCTCAAACTTTCAATACAAAATAATCTTCTCCATGACATAAAATGCTTTTAAATAAAATACAAGTGTCCAAGAATAGATAATAGATGATTAGATAAAGAAACTGTATATATACATATATATATATATATATATATATATATATATATATGCAACAATGGACTGGTGCTTGCTTATAACAAAAGACAAAATCATGCAATTTTTCACTTTTCATAAGATAGATGGATCTGGAGAGTATCTTGCTGAGTGAAGTCAGCCATAAAAGAGAGACAGAATCAGAATTATCTCATTTATGTGGGATATTAAAGAATCATAGTAAGAGAATTACAAGACTGAAAATAACAAAACCCAAAAAATTGGTCTACAGAATGGAGCTCCATGGTAGTGATACCTGGTAGGGATCGAGACTGAAGGGAAGGCACAGCAGGAACTGGAGACAATATTGGAGAAAAACACACATACTGGCAGGGAGGTGGTGCTGGAAGGCGCATGCCTGAAACTATATCATTTTAAAATTATAAATCACAGTATCTCTACTTAGCCATATTAGTAAACGTTGTGGAATAGTTCATTTTTATTTCCTTTTTTTAAAACTTGAGGTAAAATTTGTCATGAAATCATGTTTTGGATATGCCACAGTATCATCTGTATAATATGATGCAATCATTATCAAAAAGTATAATTTTTTTCATGTCACCTTAAAATTGACCCCTTTATCCCATTTCACCCACAACACCCCTAAAGAGTAGAAGCCAAATGTTCTCATCATAAAAAAGAAATGGTAATTTTGTGAACCGGATGGATTTGAAGTATTCATTTTGTATTATATGCACATCAAATCAACTCTTTGTACACCTTAAGCAGAAATACTGGCCAATGCAGCAGAAGCCGGGAAAAGAATTCGCACCACCTGCCTGTCCTTCACCAACTATAAGACCAGGATGACTGCCCTCCGATGTCCTGATGGATCGATCACGTCTTCCAGAAAGGCAATGGAGAAGATTATCCATGACTTCTACTCAGATCTCTTTGATAGCCATGTCCACCTGCCCACATACCAAATTCCACAGGATGGATATGTCATTCCCAACATTTTCCCTTCTGAAATATGACATGCCATTTTGTTGGTAAAGAAGTGAACAGCACCTGGCCCAGACAAAGTCAGACCCGAACACCTGAAGAATCTGCCATCGGTACTCATCAATACACTGGCTTGGCTCTTCACACGCTACCTGTATGAATGCAAGGTACCTTCCCAATGGAAAACCAGAAGAACAAGTAGGGAGACATTTTGTCCTAATAGTTTCTCTTGGACATAATTCCAGTACCACATCCACTACTGTTCAAGTAGGGAGACATGCATGACATTGGCAACCTGAGCTACGCAGGAGGAAGAGAACAGCATGGGACGCCTTCAAGAGCATAGAAGAAATAGCTAAAAGGACAAAGAACCTCTGGCTCTGGGTATATCTCTTGACTTCACCATTCTCCCTGAATTAACATATGCCTCAGAGACCTGGGCCCTATGAAAGCAGGATGAGAACGCTATTTGGGTCTCCCAAAGAGGAATCAAAAGAGCTATGCTTGGAATATTATGCCTCACTCAAATGAGAGAAGGAATCTGGAGTTCTGACCTCCATCAAAGATCCAGAGTCAGGGACACTGTCTTGTTTGCCAAGGTGTCGGAAATCAGATGGGCTGGACATATAATGTGATTTGGAGATGACTACTTCACTAGAGCCATTACTTACTGGATCCTACGGAACATCAAAAGATTAAGTGGCCACCCACCTACAAGATGGTCAGGCTTCTTTGTCATGACCCTGAATGAACGATTTGAGGCTCTTCATATTCCTAAAGCAAGCAGATGCCATTGGGCTACACTGGCATGTGATAGCGCCAAATGGAAACGTTACTGGTGCCCGCTTGAGCAAATGGATGAATAACGGGATGTCGAGTGATCTTTTGATCAAGTAATACTGAAGCTTACATGGTTATAGTTCAATGATATATCAATAACCTGGATAAAATGAAACAACTGACCCACCTTAATAATAAGTTATGCAGAATGTCAATAATGCTCTTCTCTCTTTGAGGTCTTACTTTATCACTTCTCTGCACTAATTTGTGAGTTTGGACTTTAGCATTTGGTTGCCTGACTTTAGCAACGTGCCTTGCCACATTGGTGAATGAGCTCGAGAGTTTTTGAAGACAGATGTTCTTTTCTCTCTCTCTCTCTCTCTCTCTCTCTCTCTGTGTTCTTCAGTATGTTCCACTGAATACCCAGAATTTCTCTTCAGTATGCTCCACTGGATACCCAGAAATTAAGTTAATATATCCATAGGCTTTCTGTAAATCAATGAAAGATCCTTCGAGAGCTGTATTACGGATTCACCACCAGGATCTCACCATTCTACAAAGAAGTGATCATTAATGTGAAAAGAGGGGTTCGACAGGGTGATACCATTTCACCAAAACTCTTCAGCGCCACCCTCGAGAACATCATGCAACAATTAGAATGGGAAGGAATGGGAGTGAAGATAGATGGTCGGCTACTACACCACCTCCGCTTCGCTGATGACATTGTTCTAATAACACCAACATTAGCCAAGCGGCACAAATGCTGGCTGACTTTGACCGAGAATGTGGAAAGATAGGTCTACAGCTGAATCTAAAGAAAACTATGTTCATGAAGAATGAACTAGTTCCAGAGGCCCCATTCACTCTCAATGGAACAAACATCTCTGAATGCAGCAGTTATGTGTACCTAGGTCGAGATATCAACATGATGAACGACCTAAAACCTGAGCTGCGCAGGAGGAAGAGAGCGGCATGGAATGCCTTCAAAGGCATCAAAGAAATAGCTAAAAGGACAAAAGAAACTCCAGCTTAGGGCACATCTCTTTGACTCCACCATTCTCCCTGCATTAACATACGCCTCAGAGACCTGGGCCCTACGAAAGCAGGATGAGAATGCTATTCGGGTCTCCCAGAGAGGAATCGAAAGAGCTATGCTTGGAATATCACGCCTCACTCAAGTGAGAGAAGGAATCGGAGTTCTGACCTCCGTCGCTATTCCAGAATCAGGGATGCTGTCTCGTTTGCCAAGGCATCGAAAATCAGATGGGCTGGACATATAATGCGATTTGGAGACAACCGCTGGACTAGAGCCATTACCGACTGGATCCCACGGGATATCAAAAGATCACGTGGCCGCCCACCTACAAGATGGTCAGACTTCCTTGTAAAGACCCTGAAGGAACAGTTTGAGGCTCTTCATATTCCTGAATCAACCAGATGCCATTGGGCTACATTGGCACGTGATAGGTTCCAATGGAAATGTTACTGGCGCCCGCTCGAGCAAATCGATGAATAACGGTATTCAAGTGATCAAGTGATATCCATAGGCTATTATTGTGTCTCCAACAATGGTAATTTGTTCTATAGCTCCAACAGAAATAAAGTGGGCAAAAATGTGACAGGTAAAGAACTGGGAAGAAGGTACTGTATGTCAAAATTGGTATCAAAGTCGAAGTAACAATGTAATAATGCATAGTTTTAATGATATGTGTATCATTTATTATGCATAAAAGTGTTATATTTGAGAATAATGTTCCTACTCAAATAATGTGTATAAACAGAAGACCTAGAAAAAGGAAGTTCTTGATTGTTAAAGATGAAGAATTAAAAAAAATACTAGACTTGTCTAATGGAGGCTGGGGAAATAGTACAGGGATAAAGGTGCTTTCTTTCCATGTAGATGAGCCTGTTTTCATACTCAGCACTCTGTATGGTCTCCCCAAGCAGTGCCAGGAGTGATCCCTCAGCACAGAGCTAGGGGTAAGCTCTGAACAGAATGGGTATGGCCAATAGCCAAAATAATAGGGTAGAATCATAATAATGGTAATAATTATTATTTATAATATAGTAATAATAATTATTATTTAATAATTATTATAAATAATAATTATTTAATTAAAGATTAATTATTTGTTTATAATAATTATTATTTTTGTTATACCGTAGTCTGAGTTTGGTGTCAAGTTTTCCCCACTCAGTCATTATTAATATTTAATATTTGAGCCAATGCAGAGTAAGCTGAGGTCCAGAGAGACTCTATATTTTGCAGTGTTTTATAGTAATTCTCTTCGTAAGTAGTGAGCAAATGAAAATGTCAGGGTAGAACTCAGCCAGACTTTCTACCTCTCCCCCAATTGTCTTTAAAATATACAAAATTTTCCACAAGAGGAGTTTCACCAGATTGGATTATAATTTTAAGTTAAAAGCTTTTAAAGGCCAAGATTTGAAAATGTTACAGTGAAATTAATTTTCTCTCCCCACCCTTCCTCAGTGAACCAATGAGTCACCAGAGTGTGGATGTAGAGGATGTCATTCTAGGCCGTCAAGGTCATGCTTAGACCTGCAGTTCGGGTTCTGAGCTTTTGTATATCTACCTTATCTGTAAAGAAGAGTACTTTCCAAAGAACTTCTCTCTTTTGTTTAGATGAGGAACCATGAGATAATGTCCAGAAATTTCATTTGAAAGTCTGGGTAAAATGTACATAACAGTCAGATTGGAGTATTTCCCTTAAATACCATTGGTGATTGCTGTTATAGAATAAATGTGTTTGCTTCCATGGTGAAACCAGGGGCATATCAGGGAATCAAATATGCCCCCAATGAACTGATGGTTATCAGAAGATGTGAGTAAAGCCTCACAGGGACAATAGCTGAGGATTGGCTGCTGCACTCTTAGAGTCAGAATCTCCTTATGGAAAAGCCAAATTATGTCCAAATACAACTGTATAGAGAACAGCTTTGAAGAACTCTGGGCATCTTTTATTTTCATCTTTGTAAAGTTCACTGGTCCCTATTAATAGCTCTTATTTCTCACTGATCTGGTCCTTTGAAGATAAAAGGCTTAAAAAATTAGGAGGAAAACAAGGAGTTGACAAATTCTGATTTGTGTCAGAACTGCTGGCATAAGCTTTATTGATTTATGAAATGGCTGATGCCCATTAAAAAAGATTCAGGCAATGCCAACAAATATACCAACCTATGAATCTCATCAAATCTTGCCACCCAGAACTTTATTGTAGGTGTATCTTGATTCTGTATTAACAGAGAAATGTGAAGTGAGAATGTTATAACAGAAAAAAGGACAATGCATGGAATAGATGGATGAGGAACAGTGAGGAAACAGTCATCATCACTTGATCACTTGAATCCTGTTATTCATTGATTTGCTCGAGCGGGCGCCAATAATATTTCCATTGGACTCTATCACATGCCAATGTATCCCAATGGCATCTGGTTGATTCAGGAATATGAAGAGCCTCAAACCGTTCCTTCAGGGTCTTGACAAAAATGTTTGAGCATCTTGTAGGTGGGCGGCCATTTGATCTTTTGACATCCCGAGGGATCCAGTCTGTAATGGCTCTAGTCCAGTGGTCATCTCCAAATCCCATTACGTGTCCAGCCCATCTGATTTGTGATACCTTGGCAAATGAGACAGCGTCCCTGACTCTGGAATAGTGACAGAGGTTGGAGCTCTGGATTCCTTCTCTACTTGAGTGAGGCGTGATATTCCCCGGCATAGCCCTTTTGATTCCTCTCTGGGAGACCTGAATAGAATTCTCATCCTGATTTCATAGGGCCCAGGTCTCTGAAGCATATGTTAATGCAGGGAGAACGGTGGAGTCAAAGAGATGTGCCCTAAGCTGGAGGTTCTTTGTCCTTTTTAGCTGTTTCTTTGATGCCTTTGAAGGCATTCCATGCCGCTCTCTTCCTCCTGCGCAGCTCAGGTTTTAGGTCGTTCATCATGTTGACTTCTTGACCTAGGTACACATAACTGCTGTATTCAGAGATGTCTGTTCCATAGAGAGTGAACAGGATCTCTGGAACTAGTTCATTTTTCATGAACATTGTTTTGTTTAGATTCAGCTATAGACCTATCTTTCCACATTCTCGGTCGAAGTCAGGCAGCATTTGTGCTGCTTGGCTAATGTTTGGTGTTATTAGAATGATATCATTTCAAAGCAGATGATACTACTGTGTAGTTGTTGACCATCTATCTTCACTCCCATTCCTTCCCATTCTAATTGTCGCATGATGTTCTCGAGGGTGGCGCTGAAGGGTTTTGGTGAAATGGTATCACCCTGCTGAACCCCTCTTTTGACATCAATGATCACTTCCTTGTAGAATGGTGAGATCCTTGTGGTGAATCTGTAATACAGCTAACGAAGGATCTTGAGTTCATCATGTCCACCAAGACCATTCATGGGAACTCACAGTTCCAGAAGGCTGAAGCAAAACGTTGGACATGGGAATCTCCTGGTGGACAGTTCCACAATAAAATTGACCACAGCATATTCAATTGACGGTTTTGCCTGACTGATGTCACTGTCGTCCCAAAATTCCAAACAGGATTGGGCCACCTGAAGTAGTTCTTCAGGTGGTCCTTCACCTGAAGTAGAATTTCGGTGGTAAAATTCTACTTCACACAACGGGAAGAAAAGGCAGCAAAGTTTAAGAAGATAACTCCCAGAATGACCACCAACTGGGAACTATTTGGCACCATTGCAGCAATATGGGAAGATACCAGCATTGACGACATCGATGAAGAATACAACTGAATGGTTCAGCACCTCCATGATTGTGCGAAGAATACCGAGAGAGAGAAAAGGGCACAAAAGGATGCCTGTCTTCAGAAACTCTGGAGCTCATTCGCCACGTGGCAAGGCGCGAGCCTCAGGCGACCAAATGCTAATGTCCAAGCTTGCTAAACAGTGCAGAAAAGCGATAAAAAGAAGACCTCAAAGACAGAAGAGCAGAAATACTGGAAGATGCAGCAGAAGCGGGGAAAAGCATTCACACCTCCCGCCTGTCCTTCGCCAACTATAAGACCAAGATGACTCCCTCCGATGCCTTGATGGATCTATCACATCTTCCAGAAAGGCAATGGAGAAGATTATCATAACTTCTACTCAAATCTCTTTGATAGCCACATCCATCTGCCCACATACCAAATTCCACAGGATGGATATGTTATTCCAAATGTTCTCCCTTCTGAAATCCAATATGCCATCTCGTCGGTAAAGAAGGGAACAGCACCAGGCCCAGACAAAAGTCAGACCCGAACACCTGAAGAATCTGCCATAGGTAATCATCAATACACTAGCTCGGCTCTTCACACGCTACCTGTCCGAATGCAAGGTGAACTCCCAATGGAAAACCAGCAGGACAGTTCTACTGTTCAAAAAGGGAGACATTCACGACATTGGCAACTATCGCCCCATCTTCCTGTTGCCCGTCATCTACAAGCTCTTTACACGAGTCATCCTGAACAGGATTGGCAAAACACTAGATGAAGGACAACCATGTGAGCAAACAGGCTTCTGGAAAGGATTCAGCACAATCGACCATATCCACACAGTAACCAACCTCATTGAGTTTTGTAGGGAGTACAAGATGCTGCTCTGTCTCACGTTCATTGATTTACAGAAAGCCTTTAATTCTGTGGAGACTGAAGCAGTCATCGTAGCCCTAGCCAAAAACAGCGTGTTCAAACCCAATACATCAGGATCCTTCGTGAGCTGTATTACGGATTCACCACCAGGATCTTACCATTCTACAAAGAAGTGATCATTGATGTCAAAAGAGGGTTTCGCCAGGGTGATACCAATTCACCAAAACTCTAGAGCGCCACCCTCGAGAACATCATGCGCCAATTAGAATGGGAAGGAATGGGAGTGAAGATAGATGGTCGGCAACTACACCACCTCCGCTTTGCTGATGACATTGTTCTAATAACACCAAACATTAGCCAAGCGGCACAAATGCTGGCTGACCTCAACCGAGAATGTGGAAAGATAGGTCTACAGCTGAATCTAAAGAAAACCATGTTTATGAAGAATGAACTAGTTCCAGAGGCCCCATTCACTCTCAATGGAACAAACATCCCTGAATGCAGCAGTTATGTGTACCTAGGTCGAGAAATCAACATGATGAATGACCTAAAACCTGAGCTGCACAGGAGGAAGAGAGAGGCATGAATGCCTTCAAGGCGTTGAAGAAATAGCTAAAAGGTCAAAGAACCTCCGGCTCCGGGCACATCTCTTCGACTCCACTGCTCTCCCTGCATTAACATATGCCTCAGAGACTTGGGCCCTACGGAAGCAGGATGAGAATGCTATCCGGGTCTCCCAGAGAGGAATCGAAAGAACTATGCTTGGAATATCATGCCTCACTCCAGTGAGAGAAGGAATCCAGAGTTCTGACCTCCATCGCTATTCCAGAATCAGGGATGCTGTCTCGTTTACCAAGGCATCGAAAATCAGATGGGCTGGACATGTAATGCAATTTGTAGACAACCGCTGGACTAGAGCCATTACCGACTGGATCTCATGGGATGTCAAAAGATCACGTGGCTGCCCACCTACAAGATGGTCAGACTTCCTCGTAAAGATCTTGAAGGAACGGTTTGAGGCTCTTCATATTCCTGAATCAACCAGATGCCATTGGTCTACATTGGCACGTGATAGGGTCCAATGGAAATGTTACTGGCGCCCGCTCGAGCAAATTGATGAATAACGGGATTCAAGTGATCAAGTGATCAAGTGATTATTTAAGACTGTCATGTAGCTATTCAGCTGTGGGTCTGGAGTATCTCTCTTCTGGGTTTGCTGACTGTGGTGTTTGGGAGTTCGCAGCCACACCTTCCAACATGGAGGTGGAGGAATGGTAGAAGGAGACCAAATCTCCGCTCCAAATATGGCCGCATGCCCCCACATGAGTGAGCAAACCCTTGTAGATATAGTTGGACTTGGCCAGGAACTGGTCAAGCCATTTATTGGCCTCTAGAGTTCCATGGGCTGCTTCTATGTGGGACTGAGCAGCATAGCTGTGGGTCTGTAGTGGTTGGGTCTAGAATTTCTCTCTTCAGGTATTGCCAGTGCAGCTGTGGGTCTGGAGTGACTCTCTTTTAGGTAGTGCTGGTGCAGCTGTGGTCTGGAGTATCTTTCTTTCAGGGTTGCTGGCTGCGGTGGCTGGGAGCTTGCAGCCACGCCTTCCAACACGGAGGTGGAGGAATGTGAGGGGGAGTCCAAATCTCTGCTCCAAGTCCGGTCAGTGTGGCCCTCCCCCCGCAAGAGTGAGTGAACCTTTGGAGTTATGTTGGACTTAGCCAAGAGATGGCTGAGTGAGTTTTGCTACTCACCACTTAACAGAAATAAAATGAAGTCACAATGACTCCAATTAAGGTATTAAAATGCATGTTTTGATTTCTTTAAAAAATGACTAATGACGAGGCTCTTAAGATATTATAAGAAGTACCCAGAAGAAGCCCCCCAAATAGATACACTCAAGTACTAGCTATGTAGGAAGCTTGTAGATTTTTTTTACTGCTGAAGAAAGTTCAATTGCATGTCTATGGGAAAAGCTATTTTGCATTGCTATTGGTTATCTCCAATTTACAGAGTTGTAAAGTTGCTAGGAGGCCACAGAAGGCTAGAATCCGATAACCCTGAGGTTATGAGCACAATCATAAATAATTTCCCTCTTGGAATCACCAAATAATATATTTTGCTTATTCCAAATTTTGCTTTTACCTAGATGTTCTTTTGTCAAGCCCAGGGCTCTTTTCTTCAGATCATGTGGTGTTCTTTGGAGGTTTCTTTTTTCTTACCTTTGTCAGAGGGTTTTTTGGCCCTGCAGGTGCAAATTCAAGAGTCCAAAAGGACTAAAAGATACATTTATGTATTTTATTCTAAAAAATAAATGCTTTCATCAAAGCAGTGAAAAATTCTAAAATGTCGAGAAAATATAATATTTTTTGCTCTTTGCTTCTCCCATAGCCCCTGTCATGTTTTGATACTCACATATCAATATTTTAATGGCTAACTAGGGATTTGGATTGTGAGAGCTTATATACATAGAAAAATACTATTTGTATCTGCATCCTATTTTTCCCATTTAAAACAACACATTGGACTATATCAGATTCAGGTAGAATTTAGTGCAAGTTTGTCAATAGTACAAGACATGCCATGATCTGAATGCCACTCTCCAGTTTCTGATTCCTGGGAGTGAGCAAGAAATGCAGATAGTTGTGGAAAAGGAGAGGGATGGCAGAGAGGGAAAAAGAGGACAGACTTCATCATTTAAATTGGGTCCAGGTGATACCACAGATAAACATCTTTGTCCTGTTAGAATGCACACCAGCAGCCCCCAAACCTGATGGGGTTTTACAGTTTTTCAGGATGTGAGCAGGGAATGTCGTGCATTCAGTTAGAAGAAAATAATTTTCTATTATTACCACAGTCAAGTGATTTTCAAAGAAAATGATATATTTCCTGGTGTGAAATGGAATTTTTTCCACCTCACCTTCTAAGAAATACTGAAAACTGAATACAATGGTCTTTGAGCATTAAAGGAATTCTAGCTGCATAGGACACATTAGACTTCCATATACCATTGACAGCAAATCCTCATAATGAAGAAAAAAAGCAGAATTGAAAGTTGTTTGTGTGTTAAAAATTAATGAACAGTAATAAACTTCCTTCTTGCCCCTTGAGGTGTTGCAGATGTGACTGCAGTGCCCAGCTGCATGGGCAGGTGGCAGACAGGAGACAGGCTTGTCTACATCCAAGGCTCTGCCCTGTGGGCCCTGGATGGTTGATGGTCTGACATAGAAAAAGACAGGGACCCGTGGGATGAACCAAGAACCACGACAGAGCCTGACAAGCTACCTGTGGTGTGTTCGATATAACAAAACCAGTAACAATAATGGACATTCCCAACAAATGGAGACGTTACTGGTGCCCACTTGAGCAAATTGATGAAGACGAGAAGACCAGTGACAAGTGACAATAAACTTCCTTATTATTAACAGAAATTTATGCTTTCTGAAGCTAAGAAAAAATGTTTAGTCATAAAGTGGCTAAAAAATAGAGTAAAACAGAGAAATCCCAATGATAAGGCCTTTGTATATGAAACTTTTCCCTGTGTAGAGTGAGTCAAAACCTTTAAGAATGATGATTTTACTAACCTGGATCATGAGAAACCAGAAACCCTTAAAGTAGAAGGGGGCATATGCTAGACTTGGTCATCACTTATGCCCACTGGGCCTCAGAGTAAGTATTTTTAAAAACTAACTCCTTTATCCTTTGAGTGATACATTTCTTTCTAAAAAGGACCTTTGTGTGCAGCCAATCAATACACATTATTGATCACTTACTATATGCCAATAGCTCTCATAGTTGCTGCAACTTCAGTTGGGGTAAGCACCTTCAAAGCAGGCACCATCTTGTTGATGATAAAGAGCAGAAACAGCCGACAAAATGCCGCATGGGCACAAATTTTAATAGTATACCAAGATTTTCACTTTCTCGAAAGTGTTGGAAGTTTTCAGCTAAAAATAATTCTAAGATAGATATTGCAGGTGGAACCCATAAGGTCTAGAAAAAAAGATAGACAAGCCTGCCCCACCTTGGAAAAGGGGTCCCCAGAAGAGACCTGAGAGGCAGGAAGGTGTCAGAGTAAGGAAACAGTCAGTGGTCATGTCAGGGGTGTTGGTGACATGACTGGGAGATCACCTGGCTAATGTTCTGCAAGAGTTTCTCTAGCCTTCCTCAGTAGCAAAACAAATTACCTTTATTAAGCTTGTCTTTTCATTTAATTCTCCAACTCTCCCCCATGAAGTTGATGTTTGAGTAATCCCATTTTTAGAAACTAGGACACCAGAGATTTAAGGCAAGTTGGTAGCCAGTGAGAAATGCAAAGAATGAAGAGAAAGCATAGCTCTGACACAGTTGTGCCAAAATTGTTGCCATTCTTCATGGCCAAGATGGCAGACCTGGCATCCGGGCCCCCTGTGACTTCAGGAGATCAGGTTGGCAAGGATCGTTAGAGGATTTGGGATGCACAGGGGCATCTTTTAAAGAGAGATAACTGAGGTTCCTCCTTGATTGAAGCGAGTTTCTAATAGATTCCAAATGTTGACCAGGAGACCCCACTAGAGAGAAGCAACAGTTCCAGAACCAGCCCGGGAGGAGTGTTGGTTTCTGTGTGTAGTGTAGTGACTCAACTGAGCCTGTCTGTGAGATTGTGACCAAGAGGAAAACATATTTGGCTGAAAACTTCCTTTTTGTTTTTCAATCCGAAGCTTTCATTTCTTGGAGGTGAGAGGCTGCCCTTTGCCTTTCTATCTCTGAGTAGTTTGGACAAGGGGCTGATAGGTTTGACCTGTTGTGAGGATTAGATTCTGCACAAAGGACCTGCCTGTGCCACAGCAGGATCTCTAAGTCCAAGTTTTCTTGAGGGAAGATAAAAACACAGCCTATAAGACCATGGGCCAGAGGGTCCACCACTCAGAAGATGAAGGGCATCTGGGCATCTGGACATGGGGATAATTTTAGAGGGCAAACAGAACAGAGAGTAGAGCATCCCTGGGTCATTCCCACTCATATACTGGACACATATTTGGCTTCTTTCAGAGCTTGAATATAATGCTTAATAATTATCTTTTTCCCTTCCTCAGTTCACTTCCCTGTCCTCCCCTTCCCCATTC